>SJYQ01005103.1:207735-298442 GCA_006410935.1 Redunca redunca
TGAAATAGCTCAACTGGAATTCCATCACCTCCACTAGCTTTGTTCCTAGTGATGCTTTCTAAGGCCCTCTTGACTTCACATTCCAGGATGTCTGGCTCTAGGTGAGTGATCACACCATCGTGATTATCTTGGTCGTGAAGATCTTTTTTGTACAGTTCTTCTGTGTATTCTTGCCACTTCTTCTTAATATCTTCTGCTTCTGTTAGGTCCATACCATTTCTGTCCTTTATTGAGCCCATCTTTGCATGAAATGTTCCCTTGGTGTCTCTCATTTTCTTGAAGAGATCTCTAGTCTTTCCCATTCTGTTGTTTTCCTCTATTTCTTTGCATTGATTGCTGAGGAAGGCTTTCTTATCTCTCCTTGCTATTCTTTGGAACTCTGCATTCAGATGCTTGTATCTTTCCTTTTCTCCTTTGCTTTTTTGCTTCTCTTCTTATCACAGCTATTTGTAAGACCTCCCCAGACAGCCATTTTGCCTTTTTGCATTTCTTTTCCATGGAGATGGTCTTGATCCCTGTCTCCTGTACAATGTCATGAACCTCCACCCATAGTTCATCAGGCACTCTATCTATCAGATCTAGTCCCTTAAATCTATTTCTCACTTCCACTGTATAATCATAAGGGAATGATTTATGAATCTTTAGGAGCATCTTAAATTCTGCTTACCACAGACAAGCACCCCTCTGACTGTGGGTCACCTGTATCTGACTTATATCACCTTTCAAATGGGGATAACAGAAGTACCAACTCCAGTGTTGCTTGATTCAATGAGTTGATTTCTATAAAGCTCTGAGAACAGTCCCCAGCACATTTAATGATCAGAGAAATAATTATTGTTCAGTTGCTAAGTTGTGTCCCAGTTTTGCAACTCCATGGACAAGCAGCATGCCAGGCTTCTCTGTCCTTCACTGTCTCCCAGACTTTGCTCAAATTCATGTCCACTGAATCGGTGATGCCATCCAACCATCTCATTCTCTGTTATCCCCTTCTCCTTTTGCCTTCAGTCTTTTCCAATGAGCTGGCTCTTGGCATCAGGTAGCCAAAGTATAGGAGCTTCAGCTTCAAGCATCAGTCCTTCCAACAAATATTCAGGGTTGATTTCCTTTAGGATTAACTGGTTTGATCTCCTTGCAGTTCAAGGGGCTCTCAAAAGTCTTCTCCAGCACTACAATTCAAAAGGATCAGTTCTTCAGTGCTCAGTTGAATTTTTATGGTCCAGCTCTCACATCCATACAAGACTACTGGAAAAACCATAACTTTGATTATACAGACCTTTGTCAGCAAGCTGATGTCTTTGCTTTTTAATATGCTGTCTAGGTTTGTCACAGCTTTCCTTGCAAGAAGCAAGCATCTTCTAATTGCATGGCTGCAGTCAGCAATCACAGTGACTTTGGAACCCAAGAAAAGAAAATCTGTTAGTGCTTCTACTGTTTCCCCATCTTTCTGCCATGAAGTGATGGGACCAGATGCCATGATCTTAGTTTTTTTTTAATGTTGAGTTTAAGCCAACTTTTTCACTCTCCTCTTTCACCCTCAAGAGGCTCTCTAGTTCCTCTTTGCTTTCGCCATTAGAGTAGTATCATCTGCATATCTGAGACTGTTATTTCTCCCAGCAGTTTTGTTTCCAGCTTGTGGCTCATCCAGCCCAGCATTTCACATGATGTACTCTGCATATAAGTTAAATAAAGAGTGACAATATACAGCTTTGTCATAATCCTTTCCCAATTTTGAAAGTCAGTTGTTCCATGTAAGGATCTAGCTGTTGCTTGCTGACCCCCATACAGGTTTCTCAGGAGACAGGTAAGGTGGTCTGGTATTCCCATAAAATTTTCCAATTTGTTGTGATCTACAAAGTCAAAGGCTTTCTCATAGTCAATGAAGCAGAAGTAGATATTTTTCTGAAGTTCCCTTTCTTTCTCTGTGATCCAACTATGTTGGCAATTTGATCTCTGGTTCCTCTGCCTTTTCTAAATCCAGCTTCTAAGTCTGAAAGTTCTCGGTTCATGTACCATTGAAGTTTAGCTTGCAGAATTTTGAGCACAATCTTCCTAGCATGTGAAATGAGTGCAATTATATGATAGCTTGAACATTCTTTGGCATGGCCCTAATTTGGGATTGTAATGTAAACTGACCTTTTCCAGTCCTGTCGCCACTGCTGAGTTTTCCAAATTTGCTGACATACTGAATGCAGCACTTTAACAGCATCATCTTTTAAGATTTTAAATAATTCAGCTAGAATTCCATCACCTCCACTAGTTTTGTTTGTAGTAATGCTTCCTAAGGCCCACTCAACTTCAAAATCCTGGATGTCCAGCTCTAGGGAATGACAACACCATTGTGGTTATCCAGGTCATTAAGACCTTTTTTGTATAGTTCTTCTGCATATTCTTACCACCTTTTGTTAATCTCTTTTGCTTCTGTTAGGTCCTTACCATTTCTGTCCTTCATCATGCCCATCCTTGCATGAAATGTTCCCTTGCTATCTCCAATCTTCTTAAAGAGATCTCTAGTCTTTCCCATCCTGTTGTTTTCCTCTATTTCTTTGCACTGTTCATTGAAGAAGGCCTTTTTATCTCCCCTTGCTATTCTCTGGAACTCTGCATTCTGTGGGTATCTCTTTCCCTTTCTCCCTTGCTTTTTGCTTCTCTTCTTTCCTCAGCTATTTATAAAGTCTCCTCAGACAACCAGTTTGTTGTCTTGTATTTCTTTCTCTTTGGGATGATTTTGGTCACTGCCTCCTATAGCAAAGTTATGAACCTCTGTCCATAGTTCTTCAGGCATTCTGTCTACTAGATCTAATCCTTTGAATCTATTTGTCACCCTTGCTGTGTAATCATAAGGGATTTGATTAGGCCATACCTGAATGGCCAATAACACTTTGATAAAAGGAAATTAAATACTTGCCCACAGATTGCTGGGGCCTCCTCAATTTTATCTGGCCCCAATTAGAGTTAAGTTGATGTAAAATTGCTAAGTTTTAACTTAAAACATCTTGGTTTCTTTTTACAATCCTTTTAAAATAACTAGAAACAGTGGTACCCTCAGGCTTGAACTGCCACATAGTAACTCTTCGCAAGAGCCAACATCTTGCCACAGGGCGAGAACTCTCTGGCTCTCCAGACCTGACCACTCCTTCTTGCCTCATTCTAGCCCAGTTGATTCATTTTCATTACCTGCCTGGTCTCTAGAAGCATATGCATTTCTAACCTGAGACCTAAACTCACCCCTTTCAGCTTGTGTCCAGTGAACAATATAGACACAGAAAAGATAGGCATGTAGTAAAACATATTTTTTTAAAACAAAGATAAACTTTAAAAATTTAATTGGTGGAAAGCAAAAGTTTTACTTTCCATGCCATTTTTTTTAAAGCCAAAAGAGTATAAGCCAAGGAATCCAAACAGAAACATCTAAGACACATTTTGTAGCAGTATACAACAAAAACAAACTTGAGATTTAAATATATTCCTTCCAAGAGTATGAAAAAATTATCCTGCACTACAGATTTTGGGTTATAATGCTGGGTTATAACACCCAGATTCATCAGCTGTAAGGAATGCTGATACTCTGGTGCAGGATTTTGACAGTATGGGTTGCTCTATGTACACAGGAAATCTCTGTACCTTTCCCCTCAATTTTGCTGTGAACCTAAAATCACTTCTAAAGAATAAAGCTTATTTTTTAAAACTACAAAATATTTTTAAATCTAGTAAGATAAAATCTTCTCCATAAAATATTCTTTAATTTTTCTAAACATCTTGAAAAAGGCTTGAAAGTATTTTCTTTCCCCCCAAACAAGCATCTGACAACGTAAAATCCATTCACAAAAAATAGATTTAGAAACAGCCCATATTCCTACGATACACTGTTCTCCTCAAGAAAAAGTAACCACTCCTATGGATTTATTCTCCATTCACACTGGATCACACTTGGGAGAAGGAAATGTGACCCAGGAGGAAACAGTGGCTCACACTCCAGTACTGTTGCCTGGAGACCCCCATGGACAGAGGGACTGGTGGACTGCGGTCCATAGGGTCACAAAGAGTTGGACACGACTGAAGTGGCTTAGCACTGGATCACAAGCTAGTACATCGGCTATTTTACTTGCTTTTAAAAATATATCAATATTTCTAAAAGTCTGTGCGTAGGACTTGATTTCCTTCATCTACCAAAAGCAGCTGCGTTGTGTAAAAGTCCCACAGGCAGTGCTGCTGTGTAAAATGATGATTTAAGTAACATTAAGCCCTTCTTGCGAAAATCATCTTGTAGTTACGCCAAGAGAAAAATCAATTAATAATATTTCAACTGTGTGAAAGGGTGATGGAAAGGAGGGAAAGCCAAAACGTATTTTAATAAATGATTTGCTTAGGAAGGGCCATGTGAACTTATATGAGTACACATATTTGTTCTGTAACATTTTTAAGAATGAATTTTTAAGAGAAAGCAGGGGTGGGGGTGCAATGGGGAAGCTTACACTATAGATTTCCCATTTAACGCAGTAATCTACCATACTCAGGCTCCACTACCATTAACATGATCTTTTTTTTTTTTTAATTTTTATTTTAACTTTATTTTACTTTACAATACTGTATTGGTTTTGCCATACCTTGACATGAATCCACCACGGGTGTACATGCATTCCCAAACATGAACCCCCTCCCACCTCCCACCCCATAACATCTCTCTGGGTCATTCCCATGCACCAGCCCCAAGCATCCTGCATCCTGCATCGGACACTGACTGGTGATTCATTTCTTACATGACAGTATACAAGTTTCAGTGCCATTCTCCCATCTCATCCCACCCTCTCCCTCTCCCACAGAGTCCAAAAGTCCGCTCTATACATCTGAGTCTCTTTTGTTGTCTCGCATACAGGATCATCATCCCCATCTTTCTAAATTCCATATATATGTGTTAGTATACTGTACTGGTGTTTTTCTTTCTGGCTTACTTCACTCTGTATTATCAGCTCCAGTTCCATCCATCTCCTTAGAACTGATTCAAATATATTCTTTTTAATGGCTGAGTAATACTCCATTGTGTATATGTACCACTGCTTTCTTAGCCATTCGTCTGCTGATGGACATCTAGGTTGTTTCCATGTCCTGGCTATTATAAACAGTGCTGCGATGAACATTGGGGTACATGTGTCTCTTTCTATTCTGGTTTCCTCGGTGTGTATGCCCAGCAGTGGGATTGCTGGGTCATGAGGCAGTTCTATTTGCAATTTTTAAAGGAATCTCCACACTGTTCTCCATAGTGGTTGTACTAGTTTGCATTCCCACCAACAGTGTAAGAGGGTTCCCTTTTCTCCACACCCTCTCCAGCATTTATTGCTTGCAGACTTTTGGATCGCAGCCATTCTGACTGGTGTGAAGTGGTACCTCATTGTGGTTTTGATTTGCATTTCTCTGATAATGAGTGATGTTGAGCATCTTTTCATGTGTTTGTTAGCCATCCGTATGTCTTCTTTGGAGAAATGTCTATTTAGGTCTTTGGCCCATTTTTTGATTGGGTCATTTATTTTTCTGGAATTGAGCTGCATAAGTTGCTTGTATATTTTTGAGATTAGTTGTTTGTCAGTTGCTTCATTTGCTATTATTTTCTCCCATTCAGAAGGCTGTCTTTTCACTTTGCTTATATTTTCCTTTGTTGTGCAGAAGCTTTTAATTTTGATTAGATCCCATTTGTTTATTTTTGCTTTAATTTCCAGAATTCTGGGGGGTGGATCATAGAGGATCCTGCTGTGATTTATGTCGGAGAGTGTTTTGCCTATGTTCTCCTCTAGGAGTTTTATAGTTTCTGGTCTTACATTTAGATCTTTAATCCATTTTGAGTTTATTTTTGTGTGTGGTGTTAGAAAGTGATCTAGTTTCATTCTTTTACAAGTTGTTGACCAATTTTCCCAGCACCACTTGTTAAAGAGATTGTCTTTAATCCATTGTATATTCTTGCCTCCTTTGTCAAAGATAAGGTGTCCATAGGTGTGTGGATTTATCTCTGGGCTTTCTACTTTGTTCCACTGACTATATTTCTGTCTTTGTGCCAGGACCATACTGTCTTGATGACTGTGGCTTTGTAGTAGAGCCTGAAGTCGGGCAAGTTGATTCCTCCAGTTCCATTCTTCTTTCTCAAGATTGCTCGAGGTTTTTTGTATTTCCATATAAATCTTGAAATTATTTGTTCTTAGTTCTGTGAAAAATACCGCTGGTAGCTTGACAGGGATTGCATTGAATTTGTAGATTGCTTTGGGTAGTATACTCATTTTCACTATATTTATTCTTCCGATCCATGAATATGGTATATTTCTCCATCTATTAGTGTCCTCTTTGATTTCTTTCATCAGTGTTTTATAGTTTTCTATATATAGGTCTTTAGTTTCTTTAGGTAGATATATTCCTAGGTATTTTATTCTTTTCGTTGCAATGGTGAATGGAATTGTTTCCTTAATTTCTTTTTCTTCTTTCTCATTATTAGTGTAAAGGAATGCAAGGGATTTCTGTGTGTTGATTTTATATCCTGCAACTTTACTATATTCATTGATTAGCTCTAGTAATTTTCTGGTGGAGTCTTTAGGGTTTTCTATGTAGAGGATCATAACATGATCTTTAAAGTGTACTTTAAGTCTCCTTACTACAAATTCTGGCAACTTGGAGCCATGCCAAGCAAAAGAAAACTGCCTGGTGAACCAACTTACAAAATATTTGTTAAGTCTGAAAAATGTTAAAGCAGTTCAGTAAAAAGATTAGATGTTCAGCAATATATATATAAAATACATATAAATTATATATATAAATTCATAAAAAGTACTAAAAGTTAGGACATAAAAATAAAGAGTTAGCTTGCAGCCTCATTAGATGTTATTTTTTTTACTTTGTTGTGTTTTGTTTTGAAAATGGCACAGAAGGAATTAAGGTCTTAGGTGCCAATTCTGAATCTGCTAACATATAACATTTGCACGTGATCTTAAAAAATGTACTTAATATCTCTTTATCAAAGACCCTGAAAGAAAGAGCAGTGCTATGTGTATGCCAAAGAAGCTATCAAGAATATGAGTCCACTCATAATATAGATCCAACAGAAATCCACACACATGCAACCGTGATCCAAAAAGACATACACAGGGATGTTCCCAGTACCACCACTGCAACAGGAACTACCCAAATGTCCATCATCAGTAAAACAGACAACTGAACTGTGGTATATTCACAAAGGAATGAAAGTAAATGAACTATAGCTCCATTTAAAAATATAGACAAAACTCACAAGCATAATGCTGAGTTGAAGAAGCTGAAACTCAAAAAAATACACACTGTATTATGCAATGTACAGAAAGTCCAAAGAAGTCAAAGCTAAATGATAATACTAGAAATTAAGGCAGTGGTTACTTTGGGGGAGGAAAGAAAGAGTAATAATCAGGCGGGAGGATGTGACTCCCTCAACTTCATGTTCACTCACTAACCTGTACATGAGTATTTTTACTGTTTTTTCTATATCTTAAGTTTATATTTGTTTTCAGTATTAATATTTATAGGTATGCTTCTGTTACAAGGCTTCCCTTGTGGCTCAGCTGGTAAAGAATCCACCTGCAATGCAGGAGACCTGGGTTAGATTCCTGGGTCGGGAAGATCCCCTGGAGAAAGGAAAGGCTACCCACTCCAGTACTCTGGCCTGGAGAATTCCATTGACTGTATAGTCAATGGGGTCGCAGAGTCAGACACGACTGAGTGACTTACACTTTCACTTTTCTATTACAAGACAAAAGCAAAATTAATGAATATTTATAAAGTGTACCTATGTGAAAGTTTTAGTGTTAGCCTCTTGGTCGTGTCTGGCTCTTTGTGACCCCATGAACTGTAGGCTGCAAGGCTCTTCTGTCCATGGGATTCTCCAGGCAAGAATATTGGAGTGGGTTGCCATTTCCTTCTCCAGGGGATCTTCCTGACCCAGGGATCAAACTTGGGTCTCCTGCATTGCAGGCAGATTCTTTACCACTGAGTCACAGGGGAAGCCCTAAGAATACTTATAGAAGTGTACCTATACCATACCAGAAGTATATTTTTTTTGAAGATAAGGCATATCCAAGTGATACAAATGTTCTACCACACCCTGCAAATGAAACAGAATTTCTCTCTAGATGTGCTGCTTAGAAAGATTGTCAAGGATAACAGAGGCTGCAAACCCAAAACATCCTCAGGAACCAAGCACATTTCCCAACTGTGTGAAGAGGGCCTGGTAAAGTACATATGCAGGCACTGTGCGAGTGCAGAGGGGATGGGACACACGTGACAGGACAGGCCCCACCTAAAGGGCAAGTAGGTCACAACTCCAGCTGACAGCTGCTGTACAGAAATGCTGGGCCTAGGGTTAACAGATCGTTTGGATTTTCAAAGACATCAATTAAGATTTATGTAATTAAGTGACAAGCACTGATTTTTTTTAAAAGAAAAAGCAGCCCAAGAAAACTCATCTAAAAGGTACCTGTTGGAGATAGCAGAGAAGACTATTATGGGAACAAGTCCTTATGGTACTAGCAAGAAATGTCAGATTGGGGTTCAAGATACCAGCAAAAGGTTGAGTTTTTGGGAAGAAAACATTTCCTCCTCTGAAGAGGAAAAAGTCTAGGCATATAGAGACATATGCTGAGTAATCGGGTCCTTTGGTAGAAGGAAACAACAAGGAACAGTAGAGAAGGTGTGGGTTTCCAGCAATGGTTTCCAAACTTCACTTTCAATGGGCCCTTTTATCAAAAGTCCACAGAACTCCCCGTACAAAACCGATCAAAACAGGGTGGCCAACACTGAAGCAGAAGGAAAGCTGGAGTCCCACCCATGAGGGTGCCCCCTATCTTACTGCAAGTCCAATATCCACCTCCACAGACCACGGCTAAAGACACACCAAGGATGAATAATGGCCTTCTAGAATCTTCCATGCCACTCAGAAATGGAAGTCCAAAACATGGATTCTCTTTATACTCAAGACACCGTAAGAATCTATATTAATACCATAAAGGATAACTTGGGGAAAAGGGGAGAATAATGAAAAGTGTCACCTAGGAGTGGAGAGAGAACTAGGCCTGCAGTTAGTTGGTCTGTAATTAACATTCACACTGCCTACTATGTGACCTTGGGTAAGCTAGCAGGTTGTCCTCATGATGGTTCTAACAATCAATTATGAATGTTTATTTCACTACTTATTCAGGAAATATCTCAAACATTACTAGAAGACTATTTGCTTTTACTCAAAGCTTGTTTTAATATCAACAGTTTTATATAGTTACATTAGGGTTTTCCTAAGTCAAAGTCCCCCTTAAATACAGTTAAACATGGCTTTATCTTAAAGAAAAAGAATACATCCATTCAATCAAAATGCTCACACATCCTTTAAATGATCCAATGATAATAAATGCAATAGGCAACTGCATTCAAAAATAGTCATAATGCAAATTTAGCTTAGCCTGTTGTTTGTTCTCTTGATGCTAGGTTATTTGGACATAAAGTTTTTGAAATGTACCTCCCCAAAGGATATCATTCAGTTATCAGCCACACCATTCAAAGTATATTTAAGAACATGGGGGTAATGGAAAACACAGTGGAAGAAGCCAAAGATCTGAACCCTGTCCACCTCTTCCATTAATTAGCTATGACTTGGCTTCTCAGAGTTGGTTTCCATATTAATAAAATGAGGATTTTAATCCATCAGTGGTTCATAAACAGAGATGCCCTTTTAAAACAGTGTGGAGTGTGCTTTTCAAACTACATATACCTAAATATGATTCTATGTATTCCACAAAAGTGAATATATTTATATTTGTGGTTTAATATTTTAACCAGTTACTGAAAAGTGATTGCATTTTAGATCTTANTTTAAAGAGATTATTAAAACAATAGATAATTGACAAGAAAACAGAACTTCACTTGCCAGAAAAATCAAGATAAAATGAACCTTTTCCATAAAGCTTTCAAAAATACTTTCTATCTGTGATGAAAAAGAAAGCAATCCCTATATAAGACTACTGAACTTTATGTTTTAAAGAATATGCCTTTCTACAAATTCTTTTATTAAAGCTGAAGGCCGTACCCCAAATTACAATTATCCACTTAAAACAACAACTAACAATTTAGAAGTGGGAGGAGAAACACCAATTATCTATTTAAATGGGAGCCATTTCAGAACACCTTGGTCCCACATTTCCCTAACCAAGAAAACTGTTTCATACAAAAGTCATGGAACCATCAATAACACAACTGGAAAGACCACTTACTGTTTTAAAGAAATCACACAAACATAAGCAAATATTTTAATTAAGAGGTGTAGCTAGTGTCTGGCCATGGAGAAGCACACTCCCACATGCCTAGCGCCAGCTGTAGAATAGCAACACTCAAGCAGCTGCCTTAATTGGAGATGCAGACCAACACATGCTAATTTGGCAGAGCCAACTAATTGGTAGGTATGCTACATTTCTAACAAAATACCCACCCATATTACAGATGTTGTTCTCTGCTGGAGTACACGATTGGTAACAAACAGTAATGAAGTTGAAATCAGCTACATTTGGTGAAATTGTTTAGTTGGACAGCTTTAGAACATGATCCTGCATTGGCTTAGAAAAACACTTGTGCCATAATTGGAATGTCAGCTAAATGTCAAAAGCATCTTTCTGTGCAATATTAAGAATATGATGAGGTTTCATAATGACTCTTCAGCCAACAAAACAATACTTGCTAAGTGGGACGCATTCTCCCACTTAAGTCACGCCAGGCCCCATGCAAACATCTGCAAAAGAACTGAGTCCTTTATTCTCTTCAAAGTTTCATACAGACCAAACATTTATAGATATCTGCAAAGATAGTAATTATGCTTACCAAGAAATCTATGATGGTAGGGGGGAAATGGGGAGGGGATCTTCTGCTTACAGCCATGATGATGTAACAAAAACCAGATTTACTCCGCCACTTTAAAAAAAATGATAAAATATATGAAACAATGGTTTTTAGACACTGGACAATAGGTAGTTCAGGAGAGGAATACCTAATAAAAGGGAAATAGATAAAGTGACCCTACAGTTCTGCCCAGTTAGGTTTCCTGGACTGGACTGAAGAGAGAACTCACATAGATACCAGCAGTGTCCCCGGAACGGAGGAAACAGACTTGAGCACTTGGGAAACACAGAGTCTGTAGAATTAGCAGAGTGAAGAGAAAAAGTGAGTGAGAACAACAGTAAGAAAGAGTGTGTGTGTGTGTGNTGTGTGTGTGTGTGTGTGTGTGTGTGTGTGTGTGTGTGTGTGTGTGTGTGTGTCGGGTGACAATCAACATATCACTTTACAGGCAGCACTCCCCATCTGCACGTGCGCATCTGTAGACCACGTAGTACACATTGGGCAGTTCAAACCCGTGTTGTTCTCTTTCAAGAGAGGGAGAACATGCTGTAATCTTCACGTCCTATAAATTAGGGGGTGACTATTTTAAAAAGAGATAAGGAAGATGTTTTAAAAGATCTAAATTTTTATATAGAGAGAAAAACACAATTTCTGGATTAAAAAAATATACACTAACAGGATTAACAGCAGGTTAGACACTGCAGAAAAAAGGTTAGTAAATGTAAAGATATAGCAAGAGACACCATCCAAAATGAAATAGAGAGAGAAAGGAGACTGGAAAAAGACGAAAGAGCACACTGTGAGTGAGTTGAGGGACCACTTCAGTCAGTTTAATATACTATAACTGAAGTCCTAGGAAAAGAGTGAGGGATAGAAAGAATATCTGATGCACCAACGGCCAAAAGAATGAGAGCAGACTTCTTGTCAGAAACACTGCAGTGAAACAAACAGCTAAAGTACTGCGGGGGAAAAATAACCTGTCAACTTAAAAGTTTATACCCAGGGAAAATATATTTCAAAAGTAAAAGGTTTTTTTTTTTTCAGATACACAAAAAGAATGTCACCAGCAAACCAACACTACAAGAGAATGTTAAAGGACATCTTTCAAAGAAAAAAAGAAAAAAATCCCAATTGAAATCTATTTACATGAAGGGATGAAGAGCATTAGGAATGATATGCGTGTAAATATAAAATACTTTAAAAATAAATTTAATTCTCTTTAAAATAGAGTTGACTAAGGCAAAAGTACTATGTTACACAGCCTATAACACACAGAGGAACAGAATGTATGGAAGGGAAGTATAGGATCCTCAGGTTCAGATGCTAACATGACGTAGGACACAGTGATAAGTTAATGTACCCTACAAAATCAAAGGCAATCACTAAAACCAAACAGAAAAAGATGTACAGTCAATAAGCTAAGGAAGAAAATGATATGGAATAATAAAAACCAGGCTATTAATCCAAAAACAGGCAGGAAAAAAAATAACAAAAAAGCAAATGAACAGATGGGAAAAATTCAAAGGAATAAGTGGTAAATTTCAATTCAATTATATCAACAATAACATTAAAAGTTAATGGCCTGAGCATACCAATTAAACAGCAGAAATCATCAAATGGGATAAAAAATAAGACTAAAGTTATGCTGTCTATAAGAAACCCATTCTAAATATAAAGTGCATATAGACTAAGACTAACAATAAAGACAGAAAAAGATATATCATGCTAACACTAATCAAAATAAAGTTGGACACAGTAGATTTCAGTGCAAAAAACTGAATCTGCTGTGCAAAGAACACCACCATCAAGCAACTGTTTAAATCTCAAAACACCTGTTCTTTTCTGACTAGTAAGTACTCATTTAAATCTGAGAAAACTCAAAAATTAACAAACAAGGACAAAACTTCTACTGCTTTACATATGCTGAGGATTTCAGAAAAAGCATTCTCCAAGAAATGATCAGCTCAAGCAGTGACAGTTTAAAAAGTCAGACAGACATCTGACTAGCAACTAATAGTTATTTAAAATTGTACTAATATAAACTTAAAATATGAAATATTTGTAATAATTGGTAAGAACCCAACTTCTCTGTAAACCTCTGATTAAGGTAAATACCTGGTCAAATTAGAACTGGTTTTTAAAATATGTCTTTTTTCTGACCATATCACAGTACAAAAAAGAATGCACTGTAACATTTCATTCTTTTAGCTTTTAAATTTTCTACCCAGGTTTTACCCGTTAGATGCATTATCACTGTTTCCACACACACAATTTAAAGTCATGAAAATTGATGTCTTTATTAAAGGGTTATTAGCTCTTCTAAATTGCAGACAATGCTACAAATCATCTTATCTCAATCACTCTTCCTGTCTCCTGTGTAAAACTTTTAAACGCCATCTCTGACAAACCTGGTGTCAAAAATGATTGTACTGCTCTGTAATGTCATTGGAAATAAACCTCTAAAACTCTTAATTGGTCTTAAGATACTATACTAGTATCATGGTGAGTTAAATAATGAGGAATGTTTGGTTAACTGGCCAATTTCTGAATATTAAATTCCTAAAGAAAACTCTAATTAGGATATCAAGTTCAGTGTGGTTATGCACATCATCTTATACTAAGAGAATACAGTTAATACATTATAAGTTATAAGTGAATTGTTAATTTGTCATCTAAATATATATGTATACACACATATGCCTATATACAAATGGGCTTATAAAACATATTAAATCTACAAAGAAAGCTTATGAATTAAGCCATTAGAAACCAGTTGTTGCAAAGAAAGTTGATCTTTGATAATATAATCTTCTCTTAAGAAGAAGACTAAAAACAAGCTATTCTGTGCCTTCAGTTCCTAACCTGGCCAGGTTCCTTATCTACACAGAACACTCTCACTTCCGAACAACCAGTTAACTTTTTGAGTTTTTGTGTTGACCTTTGTTGTGCCCTTGAAACATTTTTTTAACGTAAGTTTCTTGCTTCTGAGAAGGCCAGACTTCATAATAATTGGTATTTCTTGGAGCTATGCTTTATTTGAATTACTGTCACTCCAAACCAGGGCAGTAATCATTTCTTGTCTTGGGCACCTATGACTTATGTTTATATTTTGCTGTAATCACTAGTCTCCTGGCAACTCTTTATGATACTGCCTGTGTAAACATTAGCCTCAAATTAAAAATAATAAAATTATTTAAGATATATTTTATATCCAAACTATCTCTGGTGTTTCCCAGATAGCCACTGGGCAGCATGGGTTACTAGGAAGAACTAGATATATTATAGTCCGTATCTTTAATTTAGCTTAACTCTCAATAAGAGTTGCCCTGTTTACTAAACCCATAATATGGGCAGATCCATGAAGTAACTAATAATGAGTATGGCTCAACACCTGTACATTTTTCAGGGTAGACAGAACATATTCAAGATCTTGTGGAAAGGACTGGCACAACAATGCAAACAATTTGATTTCTAAATATTAAATACTCTGGTTAATTGGTGACAGGTTTAAAACACATTTTATAAAGGTCCCTGGAGATTTATTTACCAGTGTCTTTAGTGTCCATCTAAGGCTCGTGCCCTCAGGATAATCACTGACTGAATCAATAAGTGGCTGAATATTATACTCCAATAGGGGATTCCATTCTGACACTGTTAACTGCTGTAATAAATTAACCAGAGACCATCAGTCTTATTAACAGGTGGTTTCTACTTGTCCTTCAAGAATGCCGAAAGGCCAAGCCATAAGCTGGAGGTAAGAAAACTGGGTCTCTAGGATGAAACATTCAAACAATAAAGGCGTGACTATTTTGGACTCATGGGTCAGGCTTCCTGTCCAGTGTAACCCAATAGCACCACTAAGAGCAGACTCTTAGACAGAATGTATCAGAGACCTAAGTCAGTATTTGTAAGACTCTATTTTACTCGAAAATCAGACACCTTGTAAAACCAGGCTGCTAACCCAAGATCCAACGGAAAAAGAATTAATTTTGCAAGACTGAATGGAACCCACGAGGGAAATTTTATTGGTTTTGACAAAACCTCTTTCTCCCTTTCTCACTAATTCTCATGGTGTCTGGCTATACTTGGGCATACTGAAATGAAACACTCTTTGAATGATATATTGCTCCAACCAAGCCCTCTGGATTCAGGAAAAAAAAAACAAACCAAAAACTGAGAAATCTTCATATAGCTTATAAAATGCAGCAGACTGTATTTTCCAAATCAAGATTTTATTTTCAAAAAATATCTCCATTCCCACATGTTCTCCAAAGTTACCACATCACTCTCCCATCAAGACGTGGCATCTTTTCCTCTGCGGTTGAATCTGAGATGGCCCACCATCGCTTGGACCAACACAGTACAGCAAAATTAACACTGTATGAATTACGAGAGCAGGTAACCAGAAAGACATCAGCTTCTGCCTAGTTCTCTTAGGACATGCACTCTGGGGAAAGAGAGCTACCATGTAAGAAGTCCAGCTACCGTGAGATGAACATGCTGGAGAGGACTGGAGGTGATCAACTGGAGGTTCATGTTGGAGATGAACATGGAGGCACTAAAGGCAACAGCCCCAGTCACATCCTGCCATGGAAGCCGTCTCAGATCTTCCAGACCAGACAGCTGAGTTATCACTCAGTAATCACTGAGTGACCTCAATAATGCCCTGATGGGTAAAAGAACTGTTCCCCGAGTCTTGGCAAGATTCCTGACCAGCACAATTTGTGAGCATCTCAAATGGCTATTTTACACTTATAAGTTTGCGTAGTTTGGTTATGTGGCAATAGTAACTTGAATATAAACTAGTAATTTGTTAGGTCAATTTAAAGATGGGAACCATATAGAAAATACAACACATATCATTGGCCTTGTCTGCAAAACTAATCAGAACAAAGGTCAAGTATTACACATGTCTTTACTGAGGTTTCTTTTTTTTTTTAATATTTATTTATTTGGTTGCAACAAGAGGGATCTTCTATCTTCATTGTGGAACATGGGTCCCGAGTTGCTGCATGTGGGACCCAGTTCCCTGACCAAGGATTGATCCCAGGTCCCCTGCCTCAGGAGCATGATGGAGTCCCAGTCACTGGACCACTAGTGAACCTACAAGTCCTTTTACTTTATATGGTGATGTAATTATTTGCATAGGCTCAGGAGGAATCTACCTTTCTCCTCAGTTCAGTTCAGTTCAGTCACTTAGTCATGTCCGACTCTTTGCGACCCCATGAATCGCAGCACGCCAGGCTTCCCTGTCCATCACCAACTCTCGGAGTTCACTCAGACTCATGTCCGAGTCAGTGATGCCATCCAGCCATCTCATCCTCTTTCGTCCCCTTCTCCTCCTGCCCCCAATCCCTCCCAGCATCAGTCTTTTCCAATGAGTCAACTCTTCGCTTGAGGTGGCCAAAGTACTGGAGTTTCAGCTTTAGCATCATTCCTTCCAAAGAAATCCCAGGGCTGATCTCCTTCAGAATGGACTGGTTGGATCTCCTTGCAGTCCAAGGGACTCTCAAGGGACTAGTGAAGTTCCAAGTCCTTTTACTTTACATGGTGATGTAATTATTTGCATAGGCTCAGGAGGAATCTACCTTTCTCCTACCAGGATATAAATTAGATTAAAGCAAATTTATAACTATCACCATGCCAGAAATGTTTCATTTAACAGTACATCTCACTTAATTAGGCATGACAAACCCACAAGTAAGGAACAAGGATTACACTCCCATATGGGAAACAAAGTTTCAAAGACCTCCCAGTAAACCATCTTGGTACCTCCTCTATGACTTGAAGGGAGTCTTATGGGGAGCACAGAATGTCGCTTTCTGAAGGCCAAGAACACTGAGTTACTTGGGGAACTTGGAGTAAGATCATAGGTAATATGATCTTACACATAGGCAAAATCGGTAGAAGCATACTGGATGGTCTTCTTGGTTCCTGATGGCTTACGACCTTGAAATAGGTGAACTCAAAGGGAAATAAAGATATTTTTGGTACTACAGAAGTGATAAAAGAAATATGTGACTCTAGGGGATACATGAGATTAACTCGATTCCTACAATCATACAGTTCTAGCTTTATTAAAGATAAAACAAAAAGATCTTTAGGTGTTCAAAAACGTTTCATATTCCTTAGATGAAAAAGCTAAATACAGTAAAGCTCCATATTAACAATACTGATGGCACATCAAAAAAACATGGGTCCAACATGTTGGGTCAAATCTGCACTTAAACTGCACGATACAATCATAGGTAAAGACTGAAAAAGTGAAACATACTGTTCACCTTAACCTATTCCTCTGTCGACTATTTACCAGGAAGATTTACCAGTAAGTTTTCTAAAAGCTTTACTTTTGAAGAAATAAAGTCATGAAATTTGGGGGCCATCCTAAAGGTTTTCACCCTGACATAAGTCACACAAAAGAGACATCATATTTGTGGTGACTCAGACGGTAAGGAGTCTGCCTGCAATGCGGGTGACCTGGGTTCAATCCCTGGGTTGGGAAGATACCCTGGAGAAGGGAATGGCAACCCACTCCAGTATTTTTGCCTGGAAAGGGCCATGAACAGAAGGAACCTGGCAAGCTACAATCCATGGGGTCGCCACAAGTCGGACACAACTGAGCGGCTTCACTTTCTTTAATCAAAGACAGAAATGTGTTTTTGAAATCAAAGTTGATTAAACTGTATGCAATGAGAATTATCGATTGCCGCATAATAATATGAACTGTTAACATTTCCTTCTCTATATTCTATGCACTATCAGATTGCTCTAAAAGCCAGTCTCTCTTGCACTGTGCTTTACTGCAAGTAAAGCACAACTCAACTCAGAGTCTGACATTTATCCGGGAGTCTTTTTTCTTTGACAAATCAAAATTAAAAAAAAATACTTAATATATTCATAATCCTGGCTAACAATGATAATAAAATAAGCTTATTATATGTGTGATGACTTTCAGCTTGTCTTAATTCAACAAGTGACAGGTATCCTTACAAAGAACTGTAATTTCATCAAAGCAGTCAATCCTGGGAAAGCATGTAACCACTGCTGGCGAAACATTTCGTTCCCTACAATATTATATATAATCCTTTTCAATTTTTTTCTGAAGAGCTTTGATGAGTAGGCTGTCCTCCACGTACACAAGCAATTACATCTCAAGGCACAGAATCCCCAGATTTACATAATAACAGTAGAGAGTTAGATGGTGAGAGGAGCCCTATTTCTCTCCACTTGGTTTCTTTTTTCGGTCTCCTCCTTTTCTGCATTTAGGAAAGACTTCTCCAGTGAGACAAGGAAGAAAGAAGGATGAATTTACCCACTGGAGTGAGTTTAAAAGCTGGAGAGGGAGGGCTTCCCCAATGGCTCAGAGGTAAAGAACCCGCCTGCAGTGCAGGAAGCGCAGGAGACACGGGTTCCCTGGGTCGGGAAGATCCCCCGGAGGAGAAATGGCAACCCACTCCAGTATTCCTGCCTGGGAAACCCCACAGACAGAGGAGCCTGGTGGGCTACAGTCCACGGGGTCACAAGAGTCGGACACGACTAAGCGTGAGCATGAAGACAGACAAGCTAGCCTAGTTAAGCAATCTTGCTTGGCTTCTGTTTCCTGACTGAACTCTGGCTTATACAGAAATTGGTATCAGGAGTGGAAGCCCGAAATACAGACCTCAAGAGACTTTTATGTTGGCTTTGACTTCAGGCAGCAGCATCCCTATTAGTGGTGGTTGCCTGTCGTTCAAGTATCTACTGAAGAAGTGCCTTAAGAGACCCAGCAGCTCCTTGGCACAGACCTTTCAGTGTGGAACAAGCGACGACTACAAAGACTGGAAAAGCAAATCAAATCCCCAAGGAGACATCAGCTCACACCTGTCAGAATGGTGATCATCAAAAAGAACACAAATCACAAACGTTGGTGAGGATGTGGAGAAGAGGGAACACTCCTAAACCTCTGGTGGGAGCGTAAACTGGCACAGTCGCTGGAAAACAGAACGGGGGATTCTCCAAACACTGAAAACAGAACTACGTTCAGTTCAGCTCAGTTCAGTCGCTCAGTCGTGTCCGACTCTTTGCGACCCCATGAATCGCAGCACGCCAGGCCTCCCTGTCCATCACCATCTCCCGGAGTTCACTCAGACTCACGTCCATCGAGCCAGTGATGCCATCCAGCCATCTCATCCTCTGTCGTCCCCTTCTCCTCCTGCCCCCAATCCCTCCAAGCATCAGAGTCTTTTCCAATGAGTCAACTCTTCACATGACGTGGCCAAAATACTGGAGCTTCAGCTTTAGCATCATTCCTTCCAAAGAAACCCCAGGGCTGATCTCCTTCAGAATGGACTGGTTGGATCTCCTTGCAGTCCAAGGGACTCTCAAGAGTCTTCTCCAACACCACAGCTCAAAAGCATCAATTCTTCGGCGCTCGGCCTTCTTCACAGTCCAACTCTCACATCCATACATGACCACAGGAAAAGCCATAGCCTTGATGAGACGGACCTTAGTCGGCAAAGTAATGTCTCTGCTTTTGAATATACTATCTAGGTTGGTCATAACTTTTCATCCAAGGAGTAAGCGTCTTCCGATTTCATGGCTGCAGTCACCATCTGCAGTGATTTTGGAGCCCCCAAAATAAAGTCTGACACTGTTTCCACTGTTTCCCCATCTATTTCCCATGAAGTGATGGGACCAGATGCCATGATCTTCATTTTCTGAATGTTGAGCTTTCAGCCAACTTTTTCACTCTCCTCTTTCACTTTCATCAAGAGGCTTTTTAGCTCCTCTTCACTTTCTGCAATAAGGGTGGTGTCATCTGCATATCTGAGGTTATTGATATTTCTCCCGGCAATCTTGATTCCAGCTAGTGTTTCTTCCAGTCCAGCGTTTCTCATGATGTACTCTGCATATGAGTTAAATAAGCAGGGTGACAATATACAGCCTTGACGTACTCCTTTTCCTATTTGGAACCAGTCTGTTGTTTCCTGTCCAGTTCTAACTGTTGCGTCCTGACCTGCATACAGATTTCTCATGAGGCAGGCTAGGTGGTCTGGTATTCCCATCTCTTTCAGAATTTTCCACAGTTTATTGTGATCCACACAGTCAAAGGCTTCGGCATAGTCGAACTACATTATGACCCAGCAATTCCATTCCTGGGTATATATCAGGAAAAAAAAAATGCATTCAAAAATATATATGTACCCCAGTGTTCACAATAGCATTATTTACAACTGCCAAGATACAGAAGCAACCTAAGTGTCTATCAACAGATGAATGGACAAAGAGGGAGTGAGCACACACACACACACACACACACACACACGAATACTACTCAGTCATAAAAAATAACGAAAATTTGCTACGTGGAGCAACATGCATGGACTTGGAAGATATTATGCTAAGTGAAATAAATCAGAGAGAGAAAATACTGTATGATATCATTTATATGTGGAACCTAAAAAAATACAACAAACTAGTGAATATAACAAAAAAGAACAAGACAGATAAAGAGAACAAACTAATGGTTATCAGTGGGAAGACAGAAGAGGGAAGGATCAATATAGCGCTAGGGTATAAAGACATACAAACTACTATATATAAAATAAGCTACAACGATATATTGTACAACACGAAGAATACAGACAGCATTTTATAATAACTGTAAATGGAGTATAACCTTTAAAAATTGCAAATCACTGTACTGTATACCTCTAACATATAATATCATCCTTCAACTATAACTTCAATAAAAAACAAAGACTGCGGTATGTGGCTTCTTCTGAATGCACTGGGGCTCTAACAGAAAGAAAACGACAAGCTTGGGTCTTTAAGCTTTCAAGATCACATTTATGATCTAGATCCAGAGAATTTTTATGGCAACCCCAGTAAAAACTTTTATGTCTTATAGCCACAGAGCTCGCTTCACTAACATCCCAGATTTGAGTGTGTCATTTACAGAATTACAATAGAAGTTGGATTTCACAGACTCACCACATTTCATGGACAAAAGTGAAGCAGAATGAGAAAGAGTGAGACCCTGAGCCTGGAGATGAGGATATCTGTGTGGACTCTGTTGAGGCTAAAGAAACGACACACACACTGCCCCTGCAATGCTACTCTGAGCTTGCCCTACCAGGAAAGAGAAAGAGCTTGCTCTCTTGTCTCTGAAGAGATTAGCTTTCCCTGGCTTGAAAATCCTGTAAAAACCTCACCATAAATATAAGGACAATTCATTTGCAGCAGAATGCCTCTTCTACTCAAGACCTAGCTGAAGAGGCCTTATTACCATCCAGAATATCCCTCATCACCACCCATAACAGGGTTAAATACTGAAATTCTCTGGAAGCACAAGTACAAAGTCTAATCCATGAAGTAATAACTTATACACAAAAATAATTGTCAAGTTTTTTTTTAATACAATTGGTATAGATCTGGAATGTATTGGTAGAAACATGGAAAAATGTATTGGTAGAGATCTGGAAAAATCTGGGTATGAACAGGTTCTATGAGTATTAGACTAAGGAAAACAAAATATCACACCAGACTGACTGGTGGTGGTTTAAGTCATGTCCGACTCTTGCAACCCCAAGGACTATAGTCCACTAGGCTCCTCTGTCCATGGGATTTCCCAGGCAAGAACACTGGAGTGGGTAGCCATTCCTTTCTCCAGGGGATTGTCCCAACCCAGGGATCGATTACACGAACCACTTGTGAAAGACTTAGGATTTAAAGGTTAGTTTCTATAGCTGAAAAGAGCTCTTAAGAGTTAGCTTCGACTCCACGATGGTCCACATTTAATAACATTGCTGTTGTTGTTCAGCTGCTAAGTCGTATGCAACTCTGCTCTCACTGAACTGCAGCACGCCAGGCTCCTCTGTCCTCCATGCTCTCCTGGAGTTTGCTCAAACTCATGTCCATCGAGTCGGTGATGCCATCCAACCATCTCATCCTCTGTCGCCCCTTCTCCTCCTGCCCTCAATCTTCTTTTCCAGTTAGCCAGCTCTTGGTATCAGGTAGCCAAAGTACTGGAGCTTCAGCTTCAGCATCAGTCCTTCCAATGAATATTCTGGGATGACCTCCTTTAGGATTGATGGGTGTGATCTTGCTGTCCAAAGGATCCTCAAGAGTCTTCTCCCAATACCACAATTCGAAAGCATCAGTTCTTCTGCACTCAGCCTTCTTTATGGTCCAGCTCTCACATCCGTACATGACCACTGGAAAAACCATACCTTTGACCATATGGCCTTTGTCAGCAAAATGATGTCTCTGCTTTTTAATATGCTGTCTTGGCTTGTCATGGCTTTCCTGCCAAAGAGCAAGCATCTTTTAATTTCAAGGCTCCAGTCACTGTCTGCAGTGATTTTAGAGCCCAAGAAAATAAAATCTGTCACTGTTTCCAATTTTCCCCCTTCTATTTGCCATGAAGTGAAGGGACCTGATGCCATGATCTTAGTTTTTTGAATGTTGAGTTTTAGGACGGCTTTTTCGCTCTCCTCTTTCACCCTCATCAAGAGGATCTTTAGTTCCTCTTTCTGCCTTTACAGTGATATCATCTACATATCTGAGGTTACTGACATTTCTCCCAGAAATCTTGACTCCAGCTTGTGATTCATCCAGCCTGGCATTTCACATGATGTGTTCCACAGAGAAGTTAAATAAGCAGGGTGACAATATACAGCCTTGTCATACTCCTCTCCCAGTTTTGAACCAGTCAGCTGTACCATGTAAGGTTCTAACTGTTGCTTCTTGTCCTGCATACAGGTTTCTAAAGAGATAGGTAATGTGGTCTGATAGTCCCATTTCATTAAGAAGATTCCACAGTTTGTTATGATGCATACAGTCAAAGGCTTTCTTTAGTCAATGAAGCAGAAGGAGGTGTTTTTCAGGAACTCCCTTGCTTTCTCCATGATCCAAGGAAAGTTGGCAATTTGATCTCTGGCTCCTCTCTTAGAAACCCAACTTGTACATCTGGAAATTCTCAGTTCATGCACTGCTGAAGCCTAGCTTAAAGGATTTGAGCATTACCTTGCTAGCATGTGAAATGAGCACAATTAAATGGAGTCTGAACATTCTTTGGCATTGCCCCTCTTTGGGACTGGAATGAAAACTGACCTTTTCCAGTCCTGTCGCCACTGCTGAGTTTTCCAAACTTGCTGATACACTGAGGACAGCACTGTCACAGCATCATCTTTTAGGATTTTAAACGGCTCAGCTAATAAAATAATAGTAGCAGTGTTAGTTGCTCAGTGAACTGTAGCCCGCCAGGCTCCTCTGTCCATGGGATTCTCCAGGCAAGAATACTGGAGTGGATTGCCATTCCCTCCTCCAGAGGATCTTCCTGACCCAGGGATCAAACCCTGGTCTCCTGCATGGCAGGCAGATTCTTTACCATCTGAGCTGCAGAGGCCACAACTTTTCATGGCATAGAGTCAAGAACCCAAAGGCTTAAGGAAGTAGAAATGTTGGAGTGGATCTACCATGCCAATTTGCATACACAATCCCTCCACCACCACGCCCCCAAGAGGGCCCAGCGGATCTCTCTTCACTGAAGCACCAACTTGCTTATCATATGGGCAAGAGGTCATCAGTGTAGCCCTTTATTCGACTTCCAGTCATAAAATTCACTGCGTTGCTGCAATATAAGAACTCCCTATTTTCTTTCTCCAGCCCCTTATTTATTTCCTTCATGGTACTTACCATAAACTGCAATTATTTGTCTTTTTTTGGTTTTGTTTATTATTTTCTTCCTATTATTTTTTCTGTATTCTCCACTTTCATGTCATTCCACGAGCACGACTGCATGTATCTTGTTCACTATTGTATCTTGACTGCCTAACATAGTACCTGATACACAGGCATTCAATAAAGATTTGCTGAAGGCATAAACAGAGTCAGTCTGTCTTTGCCAACATTAAATTCTGGTCCTTCCTTCTTCTGGAATACATACGTTCAGTAAAATATGATCCCCTCACAGATGATTTACATCTGAGTTGAAAACTTATACAAACTTATAAATCTCCTCTGTGTATTTATTTTTTCAGCCTAGAACAGATGACCTGGTTTGCTGATATCACCTCTCCCAGTAAATTTATATTATGCCCAGAAAAATATTTTTCAAAATTTTCAAGAACTAAAAAAAATTTTTTTCTTCATAATAAAGGTCATTTCAGTGCCTTCACCATCTGTTTCTGCATGAAAAATGTTTGAACAGGATCCTGTCTCTTTCCAGAATCACATTTCTGCCCACATTCATGTGTCACCTCATATCACAAGTTAACAAAATTCTCAAACGCCATTAAAGTTTATCTTCTGACTCATGGGGCAATTTTTGTACAGCCTCAAGCACTTGCTGTGAGTGTCATGAGGAAGCTTTTCTTGCTTCTGTATCAAATAGGGGGTGGAGTCATTCATAGTACAGCATTTCAAAATTCAATGTTTCATTTAATCAAAAGCTTCTATTTTCAGCCTATGAACCTTTATTTCTAGCAACTACTAAGTGCTTTCACTAACAGTCAGTTTTATATACACTCCCCACAAACATACACACAATGTTTTTATCACTGTAAGAGTTATTACACACATTTAACTACAAGTAACTAAGTATGAAACAGTACTAAGATCCAGGCAATATGTTAACATCACCTACTGCATTAAGTAAATACCTCAGACTCCTTAGTGTCACAGGAGCACTCCTTAATTCAAATTCACACCTCAGCAAAACTGCAAGATACTGTATGTCTTGGACCTCCAAGGTTGCCTTTACATAGTTGAAACTTTGAAAGTTAAAATCCTTAAATACCAAAGACATATTGGATATCTCACTTTTGCAAAGATCTGTGCCCTCAACAGGGCTTTAAAATTTATCTGTTTTTCACCTAAAGTGTCTCAACGTATAATCTGTCCAACAGGACCAGCTATGGTCTGAGTAGAAATAATAACAAAATATACACCTCACAAGGTTGCTTGAAGGATCAAAGAGGATAATACACGTGAGAGAATAAATAAATAATAACATACTACATAAATGTTAGTAGATAACAATGTTAATAATAATATGGTATATATAAACTTACATAATATTATATGTCAATTATATCTCAATAAAGCTGGGAAAACAGAAAAATACAGTAGAAATCCTTTCTCTTCTGAAAGAATTAGGGCAGTTTTTTAGCTGGATACTCAAAGAAGTCAGTTAAAGCAAGAATTCCAGAAAATGATAAGCATACATTATAACCATTTTGACTGACACCATGAGTAAGTGTGATTCATTCACCAATCCGCTGTGTAGGGGACCAAGTCCTTATCTGAATTTGGATCTGCAGTCTGGAATTCCAGTCTTTCTTACATATACAACACCCTCACACCCATAACGCATTATCTATAATTGCAGTTTCAGTTCTTAATGCAGCAAAAACTTTAACACATATGAAACAGTCCAAACCGTTTTTCCCCCAATATTTTGCATTTTTCTTGCTTTCCCCTAAGTTGACAGTTCTAAAAGAACTTGCTTTTCTCACTTTTTTTCAGAGCATTCAACTGGATTATCGTACTCTCCCTTTTACACTAATAATTCATCAGTGTACAGAATGCTTAATAATAAATGCACCCAGCATAAGTAAGTCTGAAAACAAATAAAACTGACTGGTAACAGGTAAACCATTAGACCCACAGGAATAAAAGTACACAAGCATTATACCGAGAAGCCTACCAGCCACAAACAGCATATTGGGAACATGAGTTAACACATTTTACCAAGGAAATGCACAGCATTGGTTTAACCATCTGGTTGGTTAACGAGATGTCAGATGAAAAGAGTTTTTGCCATATTATAATTCAGGTCTCAAGCATAGCTGTCTAAGAAAAAAAGTCCAAAATAGTTTCTCTCTCACATGTATATATGCTAGCCTTTTGCATTTTCCCTCAGTTGTATATGATATACATTTAAAGACAATGAAGTCAGGGACTTCCCTGGAGGTCCAGTGGTTAAGACTCTGTACTTGCACTGCAGGGGGTACAGGTTCCACCCCTGGTTGGGGAACTAAGATCCCACATGCCCCATGGCATGGCCAGTAAATAAAGACATTGAAGTCAAAGAGCAAAAAAAAAAAAAATGTTAGAATAATTAAAAGGAGCAACAGAAAAAGAATGCAGATGTT
The DNA here is from genome assembly GCA_006410935.1 of Redunca redunca. Lineage (NCBI taxonomy): Eukaryota > Metazoa > Chordata > Mammalia > Artiodactyla > Bovidae > Redunca > Redunca redunca. The sequence continues at coordinate 233,751 of SJYQ01005103.1, forward strand.
TAAGGAGAACATAATCAGAGAATCGGATTCTTCACAAAAGAACCTAAGTGAGTCAGTAAAATACATTTTAAGCAACTTATAATGGTACTATATTAATTTGAAAAAACTGATCCACCTTTGAAACACCCCATTAACAGCAAAAACAAACAAACAAACAAAAAAGAAGCTTTCTGAACCATAAATAAATACATTAATGCTAGATATCTGCTTGAAAACATTAAATTTAGGCTACCTGTACTCCTTTTGTGATTATAGGGGAAGGGTGATGTGAGGACTTACTTATCTCACTGGAAACCTGGTTCAATTTGTCCTGTGATCTGCTGATAAGGACAATTTTCATTCCACGCTTTGCTAACTGAAACAATAAAAGAAGACACCGAACAGTTGAATCACATCTCTGTTTCACTTTAAAATGTAAATTAGATATAGTCTCATTTTAAGAACATCTGACCCACATGATGATTCAAGGTAAAAAACAAATATACCGCCAAGTATAATGAATGTGCAAGCCAAAATGAAGACTTTACAAAAAGATTCCTCAAAGAATTATCTTTCTCAGTCAAGCTAGTGTATAAAAGTCAATGTGTTTTAGAAAAAGGAAGGCTTTTATTTTGTACTTGTCCATACTTAATTTTGTTAATCATAGGTATCTATTACTTCTTTAATTTAAAAATTAGCTTTAAAAGTTTTTGTCTTAAACTGGGTACATGAAGACTGTAGAACTGGCAAAGGAAACTACAGTTAAAATGTTGGGAATTCATAAAAATAGAATCAATTTTAAAGTTTTTATTTAAATACTATACTTTATGGACTACAAAGGCAAACTAAGATAGTTAATTGGATGACTTAATAAAGAATTTCCTGAGGAGTACCTTCTGTGTACTTCCCCAGTGCTATATAAGTACTGCACAAAATGAATAAGATTTATAGGAACGTGGTTTCTATCCCTATAGACCCATAAATATAAGGGCAGAAGAAGAAACACTGATATACACAGAACTTTCAGTGAACTACTACAGACAGTATATAAATGAGAATAAATTATGTGCTCTGAACTATAAATGATTTAGTAAACTAATTTTCCAGCCCTAAATCCTAAAGTCAGCTTTTATTAAGTAAAAAGTGGTATAGCAAATGAGAAGATACGGAACTTTTTTTAATAAAAAATAATTAAGATTGGTAATAACTTGTTGAATTAATCTCTTATAAAAACACTATAAAAAACCCACGAATATATACCGAGAGTTCTTTTTCTTTTGATTAATGGGGAGAAGAACAAGGAAAAGAGCCTATCTATAGAAAAATGGCATCTAATATAATCGTAAAAGGAAAGATACCATTTAAAAATCACCATTTTAAAACTACCCTAGAGATAACTAATTTAGGCAAAAATCAGCAACAGATGCTAGGGTGGAAGACCGTTGAGAAATGAGGCATGCACGCAAAGAATCATCCCACAGATTCCTCGTTAATTACAAAGGGGGAAAAGGGCACTTTTATAATAGAAGATTATGGTAGAGAGCATCTGAGGTGACTTATCTCAACATAATCAATGAAGGAACGAATGGCCTTCTTGTGGCTCCTGATAAGACAAACTCAAAAGAATGCAGTATCACCTGTGTAACATTCCTGCTAAAAAATGTTTATCACCTGTGCAGCATTTCTGCTAAAAAAATTTACCTTGAACCGCATCATGAGGAACTGAGCAACTGAGCACACACGCACACAATCACGAGGAAACAATCAGACAAATCCAAACAGTAATCCACAGAACAACTGGCCTGGGTTTCCCCCAAAATGCCGCTGTTAGAAAAGAAAAAAGGCAAAAAAGCTGGGGGCAGGGGGCCTGCGCGGAAGGCGCTAGGGAGCTCTCCTGGTCAAGAAATAGGACATCTAGATGCAACTCATAGTCTTTAAATGGTTCTCGAATACAAAAAGCTCTATAAAAGGCACTATTGGGATAACGGGGAAACTTGAATACGGAGTGTATATTGTACAGTAGTATGGTGTCAAGTTAAACTTCGTATCCCATGTGTGATCACTGGACTATGGTTACAAGAGTGAACATTCTAGTTTTCAGATGCTTCATGCTGAAATCTTTAAGGGTGAGTTGTTACAATGCCTGTAAGTCCCAAATGGTCCCAGCAAATTACAATGCTAAAGTGAAACAGGGCAAAATGTTAACAACTGGTAAATCCTGATGAAAGGTATATGAGTGCTTGCTGTATTCCTCTTGAAACTTTTCTGTAGATTTTGTATTAAAAACAGAAAGCTGAGAAACCAGAGCATTTTTTTAAAAAACGCTTTTGAAAGGATAAATGAGAGAGTCAATGGATCCGCCAGGATCTCCACCACAATCAGACAATATCTCAGGCTATCGGTGCCTCTGTGGAACCAGGACTGCATGCCTTAACGGCATGGCCAGTGCTTCTGGTCTGTACAGTTTTGTTCAAACTATTATGATGTCCTCCCCTTCAGTTACATTACAGAGAACTGGAATCCTCTGAGGGTGTCTGTCAATATCTGTCAGTCACAGTCCGTCTTGTGAAAACGATACCATGGGCTAGTTTGCAGATTTAATTGCTCTCTAATAATTTATCTACCTTTTGGAAAATAATCCAAAGCAATTAACTTTAAAGACTGAGAATGGTCCACAGTTACACAATATAAAATGAAATTACACTAAAATGTTCACAGTTCCAACTTACCAGGACAAAATGTTTTATACACATTATGCCCCAAAAGTTGTTTTAAAGTTGTGTTTAAGCATAATATTGCTAACAAGGTAGAAACAAAGTACCTCTATTATATTGTATAATGCTCTATTGGTGCTTTTAACTTCAAAATCAAAATTACTGCAAGAGAGCATTGTATATTTGTCCTTATATTTTTATACCGAAAAGAAAAGTCTTGAAAATTACTTACCTCTTCTGCATATGATTTTCCAATTCCATCAGTACTACCTGTGACAACTGAGAGGAGAAAAAAGTAACAGTTTAGTTTCAGAATCACGATGTAGAACTGATCATAGTTAAGACCCACCAATTAGACACAAGAGGGCCTGTGTGATACAGCTGACTTTTGAACAGCACGGCTTCAAACACCAAGGGTCCATGTGTATGCGGATTTTTACCAATAAATACACAGTACAGTACTACATGATCCAAGGTTAGTTGAATCCACAGATATGAAACCTCAGAAGCAAAATCTCAAGATACTGAGAGTCAACTGTCAGGTTATACTTTGATTTTCAACTGCATGGAGGGTCTGTGACCCTAACCGACTGTGCTGCTGACGGGTCAACTATACTGTGATGTAAAAGATGGAGCAATTACCAGTGGTTCATTATTAGGAATGAATACCCAGCACAAAGCTGAAAATAAAGAAACTGCACTTCCAAGGGCTGACAAGGATGTAAAGCAACTAGAACTCTCACACAATGCTGGTGGCACCATAAAGTGACACAGTCATTTTGGAAAAATGACTTTGCATTATGTCCAGAAATAAACGTGCCTACCTATGACCTAACAATTCCCAAGAGGTAATAAAAACATCATGTCTATCAAAACAATGTCCATGGTAGCTTTATTGATGCACAGTTGTCCAAATATTAAACTACAAGAGAATAAATAAGTAAATTAAGGTATATTTACACAACAGAATACTAAATAGCAATTTTTAAATAAAAGAACTATTAATACATGCAAAAGATGAACAGATCTCTCAGACATTATACTGAGCAAAAAAAGCCTGAAATAAAAGTGTACAAGCTGTTTTGATTCCATTTATCCGATTCCAAAAAGGGAAAAACTAATCTATAACGATAGAAGTTAGAATATTGGCTACTCCTAGGTAATGGGGTAGATGACAGGGAAAAGGCATTAAAGGAACCTTCAGGATGTAGGAAATATTCTGTATCTTGATGTGTATGTGTGTATGTAAAAATGCATGGAGCTGTATTATTAAGTACACATTATGCCTATTATACATTTAAAAACTTTAAAATATATTTATAGGTAGTAAAAATCGAATAATTTCTCCTATGAGAAAGCATATTTCTCTTTAAAGCTCTAAAACCTTATGTAGCATAAACAGCTGAAAATGATAACGGCTCAGACCACACCAAGGTATCTTACCTCTAAAATACTGGAATCGTGTTTAACAAATTCATAGCATGGGTGTGAGTAGCGTCCTGAAATGGGCTTCCCTATGGCTCAGATGGTAAAGAACCTGCCTGCAGTGCAGGAGACCTGGGTCGTAATCCCTGGGTCGGGAAGATCCCCTGGAGAAGAGAATGGTTACCCACCCCAGTATTTTTGCCTGAAGAATTCCATGGACAGAGGAGCCTGGTGGTCTAGTCCACAGGGTCACAAAGAGTTGGACATGACTGAGCGACTAACACTTTCCCTACCTTTACTATTCAGAAATATGGCAAACATATCTAAATTCTTCCTAGTCATATCTTTCATAATCATAATAGAATATGAAATGATAAAACAGGTTATGAAATCCTATCTATGTCTGTCTCCATCTCTCTCTCTCCCCCTCTATCAGCTCTCTGCTTAGCTGCTCAGTCATGGCCAACCCTTTGCGACTCCATGGACTGTAGCCCACCAGGCTCCTCCATCCATGGAATTCTCCAGGCAAGAATACTGGAGTAGGTTGCTGTTTTCTATCTGCTCTATCGGCTTCTCTTTTTCTGCCTCTGCCTCCCTCCTTCTGCCCTCCCTGGCATCTGTTGAATATAGTAGATCATACATTTAACTTAACCAGCCTGTCACTGGCTGGCTGCATCCTCCTGATGTCATTTAACATGGTCTTCTGTCCACTAATTGGAGAAGGAGATGGCAACCCACGCCAGTACTCTTGCCTGGGGAATCCCATGGACGGAGGAGCTCGGTGGGCTACAGTCCACGGGTCGCAAAGAGTCAGACACGACTGAGAGACTTCACTTTCACTTCCTCTGTCCACTAATAGTTAGGTGATCAAATTCAGGTTTAATTTTTTGGGTAAGAATACTTTATAAGCGATCATATGTACTTCTATCAGGAGGCACACGTTTGCTAATTTTGCTTTTTGTTACATAAGCAGCCATTGATGTTCACCACTGAGATACAACATTTAATTAGAGACTGTAAGATGGGATACTTCCATAAGCCTCTTATCCTTCTCCATCAGAGGGCAGGCAGAATGAAAACCACAATCACAGAAAACTAAACAAACTGATCACATGGAACACAGCCTTTTCTAACTCAATGAAACTGTGAGCCAGGCCATGTAGGGCCACCCAAGACGGATGGGTCATGGTGGACAGCTCTGACAATACGTGGTCTACTGAAAAGAGAATGGCAAACCACTTCAGTACCCTTGCCTTGAGAATGCTATGAACAGTATGAAAAGGCAAAAAGATAGGACAATGAAAGATGAGCTCCCGAGGTTGGTAGGTGCCCAATATGCTACTGGAAATCAGTAGAGAAATAACTCCAGAAAGAATGAAGAGACGGAGCCAAAGTAAAAACAACACCCAGCTGTGGATGTGACTGGTGACAGAAGTAAAGTCTGATGCTGTAAAGAGCAATACTGCATAGGAACCTAGATTGCTAGGTCCATGAATCAAGGCAAGTTGAAAGTGGTCAAACAGAATATGGCAAGAGTGAATACCGGCATTTTAGGAATCAGTGAACTAAAATGGACTGGAATGGGTGAATTTAACTCAGATGACCATTATATTTATTACTGTGGGCAAGAATCCCCTAGAAGAAATAGAGTAACTATCATAATCAACAAAAGAGTCCATAACGCAGTACTTGGATACGATCGCAAAAACGACAGAATGATCTCTGTTCATTTCCAAGGCAAACCATTCAATATATCACAGTAATCCAAGTCTATGCCCCGACCAGTAATGCTGAAGAAGCTGAAGTTGAACGGTTGTATGAAGACCTACAAGACCTTCTAGAGATAACACCCCCAAAAGATGTCCTTTTCATTACAGGGGACTGGAATGAAAAAGTAGGAAGTTAAGAGGTACCTAGAGTAACAGGCAACTTTGGCCTTGGAGTATGAAATGAAGCAGGGCAAAAGCTAACAGAGTTTTGTCAGAGAGTGTGCTGGTAATCGCAAATACCCTCTTCCAACATAAAAGAAGACTGTATACATGGACATCACTAGATGGTCAATACCAAAACCAGATTGATTATATTCTTTGCGGCCAAAGATGGAGAAGCTCTATACAGCCAGCAAAAACAAGACCAGGAGCTGACTATGGCTCAGATCATGAATTACTTAATGCCAAATTCAGACTTAAATTGAAGAAAGTAGGGAAAACCACCAGGTATGACCTAAATCAAATCCCTTATGACTATACAGTGGATGTGAGAAATAGATTCAAGGGATTAGATCTGATAGACAGAGTGCCTGAAGAACTACGAACGGAGGTTTGTGACACTGTACAGGAGGCAGTGATCAAGACCATCCTGCAGAAAAAGAAATGCAAAAAGGCAAAATGGTTGTCTGAGGAGGCCTTACAAACAGCTGAGAAGAGAAGTGAAGCTAAAGGCAAAGGAGAAAAGGAAAGATATACTCATTTGAATGCAGACTTCCAAAGAATAGCAAGGAGAGATAAGAAACCCTTCTCAGCGATCAATGCAAAGAAATAGAGGAAAACAACAGGATGGGAAAGACTAGAGATCTCGTTAAGAAAATTAGAGATACCAAGGGAACATTTCATCCAAAGGTAGGTTCAATAAAGGACAGAAATGGTATGGATCTAACAGAATCAGAAGATATTAAGAAGTGGCAAGAATACACAGAAGAACTGTACAAAAAAGATTTTCACAACCAAGATAATCACGATGGTGTGATCACTCACCTAGAGCCAGATATCCTGGAATGTGAAGTCAAGTGGACCTTAGAAAGCATCACTAGGAACAAAGCTAGTGGAGGTGATGGAATTCCAGTTGAGCTATTTCAAATCCTGAAAGATGATGCTGTGAAAGTGCTGCACTCAATATGCCAGCAAATGTGGAAAACTCAGCAGTGGCCACAGAACTGGAAAAGGTCAGTTTTCATTCCAATTCCAAAGAAAGGCAATGCCAAAGAATGCTCAAACTGCCACACAATTGCACTCATCTCACACACTAGTAAAGTAATGCTCAAAATTCTCCAAGCCAGACTTCAACAGTACGTGAACCATGAACTTCCAGATGTTCAGGCTGGATTTAAAAAAGGCAGAGGAACCAGAGATAAAATTGCCAACATCCGATGGATCATTGAAAAAGCAAGAGAGTTCCAGAAAAACATCTACTTCTGCTTTATTGACTATGCCAAAGCCTTTGACTGTGTGGATCATAACAAACTGTGGAAAATTCTGAAAGAGATGGGAATACCAGACCACCTGACCTGTCTCCTGGGAAATCTGTATGCAGGTCAAGAAGCAACAATTAGAACTGGACATGGAACAACAGACTGGTTCCAAATAGGGAAAGGAGTACGTCAAGGCTGTATATTGTCACCCTGCTTATTTAACTTATATGCAGAGTGTGTTAGTTGTGTTAGTTGCTCAGTCATGTTTGACTCTTTGCAACCCCATGGGGTGTTGCCTGCCAGGCTCCTCCGTCCATGTGATTCTCCAAGCAAGAATACTGGAGTGGGTTGTCATTTCCTTCTCCATATGCAGAGCACATCATGAGAAATCCTGGGCTGGATGAAGCACAAGCTGGAATCAAGACTGCCAAAAGAAATAGCTATAACTTCAGATATGCAGATGACACCACCCTTATGGCAGAAAGCAAAGAAGAACTAAAGAGCCTCTTGATGAAAGTGAAAGAGGTGAGTGAAAAAGTTGGCTTAAAACTCAGCATTCAGAAAACTAAGATCATGTCATCCAGTCCCATCACTTCATGGCAAATAGATGGGGAAACAATGGAAACAGTGTCAGACTTTATTTTGGGGGGCTGCAAAATCACTGCAGATGCTGACTGCAGCCATGAAATTAAAAGATGCTTGCTCCTTGGAAAAGCTATGACCAACTTAGACACCATATTAAAAAGCAGAGACGTTACTTTGCCAACAAAGGTCCGTCTAGTCAAAGCTATGGTTTTTCAAGGAGTCGTGTATGGATATGAGAGTTGAACCGTAAAGAAAGCTGACAGCTGAAGAATTAATGCTTTTGAGCTGTAGTGTTAGAGAAGACTTGAGAGTCCCTTGGACTGCAAGGAGATCAAACCAGTCAAACCTAAAGGAAACAGGTCCATGAATATTCACTGGAAGGACTGATGCTGAAGCTGAAATTCCAATACTTTGGCCACCTGATATGAAGAACTGACTTGAAAACACCCTGATGCTGGTAAAGATTGAAGACAGGAGGAGAAGGGGACAAAGAGGATGAAATGGTTGGATGGCAACACCGACTTGATGGATGTGAGTTTGAGTAAGGTTCAGGAGTTGGACAGCGTGATGGACAGGGAAGCCTGGCATGCTGCAGTCCATGGGGTTGCAAAGAGTCAGTCACGACTTAGCGACTGAACTGAATTCAACTGATACTTGAATTCTGTCTTCCCATCTTAATTTACTAGCTGGAATATTTCCATAGAGAAATAACTCCTTATCAGTTATTTGATTACAAATGATACAGAATTTGCACAGAAGCACAAGATAAATGTTGGATTTTTTTCCTTTACTTACCAGGTTTCAAAATAAATTGGTTCTCTGATACCTCTCAAAGGTAACTCATGTGTTTTTATGATTGTGATTTTGCTTGCAAGAAACATTATTAACTCATTTGTAGTAGAATCCACCTATAGGAAATTAAGTATCATATGAAAGTTCCTCCAACCTCATTATCAACTCTGTTGCACATTTCTGTAACTTTTCATCTTCTGAGTATTTTGGAAGTAGGGGGACCCAAATTTTACACTGTATTCCTGTCACTGATGCACTAATGTTTCACACAAGAAGGATAAACATTTTCTGATTGTTTCCAGTTCTCTCCTTTTCCTTTTCTCTGTGATAAACTTTTCTGCTCTCTTCCAGATCCCCAGAACCTCATCTCCATGCCTCTTTCTTCATAGCTTGTTCAGACTCCACCAACTAACTCCACTGTTCAGATCACTTCAAACGAATCCTTTTTCTCTTCCACATCTTTACATGCACTTCTTTTGCAGCACTTACCACTCTCTACTTTGAAATGCATTTCCTCACGTCTTAATTCTTCTGCTGGATTCTAGGCTCCTTGCTGTGGGAGGTGCACAAGGTGGGGGCTCGGTAGACACTTGCTGAATGCACCAGTGATGCTCACAGTTAGCTGCCCTTACAAACTACAAAACAAGACTGAGATGATTTCCCTGAGAACCTGCTTTCTCAGACTTCTTCATGATACAAGTACAATACCTTATACTCTCCTAATCTGTCTGCCACTCAACCTGTCTATTCATAGAGCCTTCGGTACCTAGATTATTCTGTTTATGCTCAACAACTGTGGAGCAAGCAAATCCTATATGTGATTACAGCACTGAATCAATGGCCACATCAGACTTTCTCAGATTTGGTGTTTTTAATTCCCTTAATATGAAAAAGCTCAATAAATAAACGACAATAAATTCGCCACAACTAATGCATCTAGAATTTCTGGCTGTAATATACATATTTCAAAAGAATACAGATGACTCGTGTGTGTGTGTCTATTTGTGTGTATGTGAAAACTGTAAACTCCAGGCCGACCTCAACCAGCATACATTCAGGTAAATCACTTCAGTTGTGCCCAACTCTTTGTGACCCCATGGACTGCAGCCTACCAGACTCCTCTGTCCATGGAATTCTCCAGGCAAGAATACTGGAGTGGGTTGACATTCCCTTCTCCATGGGATCTTCCCGACCCAGGGATCGAGCCCAAGTCTCTTAAGTCTCCTTCACTGGCAGGCAGGTTCTTTACCACTAGCACCACCTGGGAGGCCCTCAACCAGCATACCACACTTTAAAAATAGTCCTGCAAAGCCTAGAATATGCCAGGACTAGAGATTATAAAACTTGTCTGATGGGTATCAAAACTTTATCAGACTCTCGAGTTTCTGGAGTTTGCAGTGAGCATTGGGCACCATTAGGAGTCCCAACCTCACCCTCACTTCCAGTACAGAGGTCTTCAGGCAGTCCTCTCACCAGTAGTTATGGGCTTTCAGCGCACAAGAGAGCATCTTCCAGGAATGATCCTCAGGCCAAGGGAGCTGCCCCCAAAGGTTACAGCCCCCCCCTGGGTAATACATGCCTAATTACCGGTCCACACACAGACCCAGCTCCCTTACCTCACTTAGGGATCCCTGTGGGCCCATGGGGCCATCCCATGGCATCTAGTGTGACTCCAGCATCAGTTTGACTTTTCCCTCTGCCCTAACCTGCTTCCTTTGCTTACTCACTTTTAGGTACCATTCCTAAAAACATCCCCCTAAATACCTCCTCTACATAACACACATCACAAATGTCCGAGTCTATTTCCTGATGAACTACTGAGAGCCTACAAGTCAGGCTCCCTTCTTTTTAAAGTGATTTTACTTAAATCAAAGAAATACATAACTTAGCTTGAAAAAGAAAACAGTTTCAAGAGGTTTTAGACCAAAAAAAAAAAGGGGGGGATTTTTTTCTGTATCCTTCTGCACCTTCCTACTCTATCCCCGTAAACAACAATTTTCACTGCTTTTAATTGCATCTCCTTGTCTTTACATGTTCTAAATCCTGTTATACTCTAATTCCCTGATTCATTTATATTTATATTACTTGACTCATTATGGTTGAAGAGAATCTTCACCCCCTTTAAATTTCCCCATCCTTCCAATGAAGTTATATCAGAAGATTCTGCCAACAGTTAGTCATTACATTATTATAATACTGTAACTCAATTCTGATATTAGCCCAGAGTGAGTGTAGATCCTACAGGTTAAAGACAGCAAAACTGCCCACGAGGCAGGCACCAGCCACAAGTTCAGGCATCCCTAGGCCACCCACACTTGTGACTGGTTGGTTACAATGTGCAGGTTCTTACAATTTCTCAGGTTCAAGAATTCACTAGGATGACTCACAGAACTCAGGATAACTTAGACAATTCACGATTACAGCTTTATAATGAGGGATACAAATCAGGACCAACCAAGTGAACAGCCACAGAGGGCAAGGTATGGGTGGGGAGGTCCCCAAGGTAGAGCTTCCAGGACCTCTCTGAATCAGGGGAGGTCACTCCTCCAGCCCCACCCCAGAACATCAGTGTGTTCACTCGCTAGGAACTGCAAGATGATTTTTGCAAGAAGGGCTTCATGTTACTTAAATCATCATTTTACACAGCAGCATTGCCTCTGGGCCTTTTACACAACGCAGCTGCTTTTTGGTAGATGAAGGAAATCAAGCCCTATGCACAGACTTTTAGAAATACTGATATATTTTTTAAAGCCGATGTACTAGCTTGTGACCCAGTGCTAAGCCACTTCAGTCGTGTCCAACTCTTTGTGACCCTATGGACTGTAGTCCACCAGTCCCTCTGTCCATGGGGGTCTCCAGGCAACAATACTGGAGTGTGAGCCACTGTTTCCTCCTGGGTCACATTTCCTTCTCCAAGTGTGATCCAGTGTGAATGGAGAATAAATCCATAGGAGTGGTTACTTTTTCTTGAGGAGAACAGGGCATCATGGGAATATGGAATTCTCATTGGGTTTCATTACAAAGGTGTGGTTGATTGAATCACTGGCCACAGGACTGAACTCAGACTCGAGCCTCCTCATCCCTCTGTAGAGGATCGAAGGTTCAGCTGGTATCCCATTCAAGGCGCCAGTCTTCTAATCCGGAGGTTGGTGTTTCCATCAGGACCAGCCCACATCTTGAAGCTCTCCATACAGTCCCACCATGAGCGATCTCACTGGCATACATTATCAGAGCCCACCATGAATAACAAAGACACCCCTATCACTTAGGAAACTCCAAGGGTTTAGATACTCTCTCCCAGAGAGCAGGAACAAAGTCTGTCAAATCCTTTATTATTCAACAATTACTGTGGCTAGAAAAATATATCATCCACTAGTGAACCAAACTGCATAGCAGAATTACATTTTCTTTCCTAATCAACGTTTTTCTTCTCCTGGAGTTAAAATGGCCTTTTTCTTGCATTTGCATAGCTTTCCTTTTAAATGTTCCCCCAATCTCTAAAGGCCTCTCAGTATATTTTTCCACATAATCAACCCCATCAGTTTGTTCCATGCTTCTTTTTTTTGGTTTTCTTTCCCTTAAAGATCACCTTCACAGAGCACTCCAAGTTTCATCCTATTCCAACCTGGAACAGATGCTCTGTGCGCACAGCTATGGTTCTAGAACCTAATCTTAGGAATTCTCTCAGACACTCTCTCCTGGGTTGAAGCTCTTGTTTTTTTAGATCTTGTTCTAGTCCCTCATTATGGAGCACATCTAAGTTGCCAAACAAGAAGGCATTTAGATACATTTTGTAAACATTTTGAAAAGTGATTATTAAAGTAGCTTTTGTTGTTCAGTCACTCTTGTCCAACTCTTTGCGACCCCATGGACTGCAGCTTGCCAGGCTTCCCTGTCCTTCACCATCTCCCGGAGCTTGCTCAAAGTCATGTACACTTGAGTTGGTGATACCATCCAACCATCTCGTCCTCTGTCATCCCCTCTCCTCCTGCCTTCTGTTTTTCCCAGCATCACGGTCTTTTCCAATGAGTCAGCTCTTTGCATCAGGTGGCTAAAGTATGACTTATCCAAAAAACAAAAAAATGTGAAGATAATACAGAGTGTTCCTCAAACTCCAAGCCAGTTCTTCTTATTACTACTAACATCTTACATTATTATGGAAAATTTGTCACAATTAATGAACCAGTAATGATACATTATTGTTAACTAAACTTCATATTTTTTTCAGGCAATCTTGTTACCGAGTGTCCTTCTGTTCTAGGATGCCATCCAGAATTTTAAATTTAGTTATCACATCTCTTCATGTGACAGTTTAAGAGGCAATTTTTTTTTTTATCTTTTGTATCTTTAAAAATATAGTCTATATTCTAACTCCACATGTAGTAGTTTAACTAGTATGAACAAAGAATGCTGCCTGCCATCAGTAAACAAAAGATGCTAAGGTCATCAGGCCATCAGCCACTGCAGCTGTCCCCAACTGTGCACCCTCAGGGGATTAAGGATGGAGAAAGTCAGGATACTGGCCTGTTAGGGTGCATATCAAAGGAATGACTTCAGTAAACCCAGACTCTGGCATCTTCCCATACATGAAAAAGCACTAAATTCATTAACTAGAGAAGTCTGCTTTTCTTTAATTAACAGCAATCTTTTGATTACTTGTTTTTTATTGCAAAAACTCACATATCCTGGCTCCTCCCTTACCTCTTTGGAACAGTCACTCAGAGCTAAGAGTGGGTCACTCTTTGGAGCAGTCACTCAGAGCTAAGAGGCTGTCTCCTGGGCTTAAGCCCTCAGTATGTCTGCCAAATAAAACATAATTCTCAAATTTTTGGTTGTGCATTTTTTTTTTTTAAGTCTACACTAGAATTCGAAACAGGAGATCGTTTTCAACAAAAATTAAAACCACCCTCCACTGCACCGGTATTGCTTAAAAAGAATGTTTCACCATTCTAGTTACAATTTGCAAATAACCTGCTTTTTTGTCACTGGGGCTTTTAGGATTGTTACTTAATCTTTAGGACTCTTGAGAAATCTGTATGCAGGTCAGGAAGCAACAGTTAAAATTGGACATGGAACAACAGACTGGTTCCAAATAGGAAAAGGAGTACGTCAAGGCTGTATACTGTCACCCTGCTTATTTAACTTATATGCAGAGTACATCATGAGAAACGCTGGACTGGAAGAAACACAAGCTAGAATCAAGATTGCCAGGAGAAATATCAATAACTTCAGATATGCAGATGACACCACCCTTACGGCAGAAAGTGAAGAGGAGCTAAAAAGCCTCTTGATGAAAGTGAAAGAGGAGAGTGAAAAAGTTGGCTGAAAGCTCAACATTCAGAAAATGAAGATCATGGCATCTGGTCCCATCACTTCATGGCAAATAGATGGGGAAACAGTGGAAACAGTGTTAGACTTTATTTTGGGGGCTCCAAAATCACTGCATATGGTGATTGCAGCCATGAAATTAAAAGACACTTACTCCTTGGAAGAAAAGTTATGACCAACCTAGATAGCATATTCAAAAGCAGAGACATTACTTTGCCAACAAAGGTCTGTCTAGTCAAGGCTATGGTTTTTCCTGTGGTCATGTATGGATGTGAGAGTTGGACTGTGAAGAAGGCTGAGTGCCAAAGAATTGATGCTTTTGAGCTGTGTGTTGGAGAAGACTCTTGAGAGTCCCTTGGACTGCAAGGAGATCCAACCAGTCCATTCTGAAGGAGATCAGCCCTGGGATTTCTTTGGAAGGAATGATGCTAAAGCTGAAACTCCAGTACTCTGGCCACCTCATGTGAAGAGTTGACTCATTGGAAAAGTCTCTGATGCTGGGAGGGATTGGGAGCAGGAGGAGAAGGGGATGACAGAGGATGAGATGGCTGGATGGCATCACCGACTCTATGGACGTGAGTCTGAGTAAACTCTGGGAGATGATGATGGACAGGGAGGCCTGGCGTGCTGCGATTCATGGGGTTGCAAAGGGTCGGAGGTGACTGAGCAACTGAACTGAACTGATGGTAACAGAACTTGGAGTGGGTGCTTCTCTGTTCATTGGTGCTAGGCACTGATGGGACTCCAAATTCATGGGCTTCAATTCTGGCAATTTTCTTATGTATTAAATATTAATTATTTGATAATTTCTTCCTCACATTGTCCTCTATAATTTCCTTTAACCAGTGTTTGGACATAACAGTTTCTTTATGAATTTTACTTTTTTTCTTATTTATTTTCCTGGAAATCTCTTCGACTTTTATCTTCCAAATTTTGCATTGACTTTTAAAATTAGGTTGTCAATTTTTTAATACTAAAGAGCTCTTCTCTGATTGCTCTCTTTTTAAAGCAGCAGGTTATTCCTACTATACATTCATTATCTTATCTGAGGACATTAATTAGACTTTGTTTATGTATTTATACTTTCTTCTTCTCTTTTATTCTGTTTCCTCTAAGTTATTTTTGATTGTTTTGGTTTGTCTCATCTCAGAGGCAGCAACATGGCAATGAGGGTACATGGGTGGGGTGACTGTACCGGGGCCCTCGCTACAGGGCGATCACTGGGCAAACCAGCTCTTTGTTTAGGGAATCCACAAGTCAGTATTGTTATTGAGTCCAAGCTTGCTCTGCTTGCCACATGACAGGCCAAAAAGTCTACAGACGAGGTGTTGAGGGAAGGAATACGACTTTATTCAGAAAGGCAGCACCGAGAAGACGGCAGACTAATGTCTCCAAATAACCATCTTGTGGGACCTGGATGCCAGATTCTTTCACTGAACAGAGAGGAGGTAAGGAAGTAAAGTAAAAAGGCTATTAATCTTGCAAATACCTCCTGGAATGGCCAGTGGTGGGAGGTAGGGGGCGGGGCAGTGGGAGGGTGCCAATTTCTTGTTTTTGCAGCCATTCACAGAGTGGGGCTTCCCTGGTGGTTCAGAGGTTAAAGCATCTGCCTGCAATGCAGGAGACCTGGGTTCGATCCCTGGGTCGGGAAGATCCCCTGGAGAAGGAAATGGCAACCCACTCCAGTATTCTTGCCTGGAGAATCCCATGGACAGAGGAGCCTGGTGGGCTACAGTCCATGGGGTTGCAAAGAGTCAGACATGACTGAGGGACTTCAGTCACTTTCACTTCACAGATGGGCTGGGTCAGATTGTCTCTCTGTGAGCTGAACAAAGATACTTCCGTTTAAGTCAAGCAGAGGAACAGGGTTACCTGAGGCAGGCCATTATGTATGATTATAATAACAATAGCAACAAAAAGCAAAGGTTAAAGTCAAAAAAACTGATCCAACAGGGAGTCGAAAAGGACTCTTCCAAATACAGATAACAGCATCTGTGTTTTCTCCAGGACTCTTTGATATCTCTTCATTCCCCAAATTCCAGTCTTCTGGCTGCTGAGCAGCTGGGCAGACTCACCGGTTAACCTCTGTTCTCAGCCTGGTGTCTCACCTCTGCTCTCTTCTGTGCCCAGTTTTTTGGACTCACAGGCACGTCTGGTTCAGTGCCCTTCCTCATCCTGGTCTTTTGAATTCCTGTGCTCTTCTGGGGTCCGCAGCAAACTTGCTTGCTTCTCAGTGGTGGACCATCTGTGAGCTCTCAGACGTCTGCTCTGTGAAGTAAGCTGTCGCTCTTCCAACTTCACTCTCTGTGACTGGGAATCAAGGATTTCAGAAGTTCCCTCATTTCATCCAAATGGTGCTTTCTGTTTCTTACTCTCCTAATTATTGGGAGAATACACTCTCCTAAATAATTTCCTACACATTCCAAGAGATAAAAGGCTAGAAAATACTGTTACTTGCCTATTTTGAAACTGGAAGTTCCCCAAGGTCCCTCTTAAACAAATTAAAGTAGACTAAGTTGAGAATAAGATACTAAACACACTTCTCAAAAAGATTTGGCTTTATGCTCCCAACAAGAACATTTTTTCCCTATCATCTCCTATTAACTATCAAATTTAAATCAAATTAACAGCTTTTAGAAACTATTATGTGTATGACTACAGAGACTACAGTGATGCACAAGACCCGCTGTGAATATTAGGTATTCTATAAAGCACCCATTTCATGGATAGGGCTTTAAGGATTAAGCAGAAATGAATATGACTTTAAATTGCATAAGTATTAAAAATTCAGCCTCTGATCTTTTTAGATAGATAAAAAACATCACTTTCCCATATTCAGAGAATTCTCAGAACCAAATACAGCACTAAATAGTTACACAAAAGTCAGACACTGCCTCACAAGTACATTTTTTTTCCTGCAAAAATAGAAAAGTATAAAAATTATTTTTATGGACACAAAGAAACAAAAAATAAAACTGGAAACTGAGAGCCTCTCTTAGTCATCTCTATAAGCACCACTGCAGATCTATAATAATCAGTCATGTACAATGGCCAGGCAATGGGGGATCAAGTATAATTTCCCCATCAAAGGAAATGACAAATTCTTTAGTTCTCTAAGTCATGACAGGTAACATGCTTGAAATAATGTACAAACATGACCAAGTCATCTGTCAAACTTAAGTCAATCGCAAAAGTTTTACTTTATGCCAAAAAAAGACTAAATTTGTCTACTTAAGGAGGGGGACAAGGATTGTCCTGTCTTTGCTTTTAAAGATATATTCTTTGCTTTAAAGCTGAAGAAATATTGCAACAGTAGTAGCAGAGATAGCAGCTTATGGTGGATAGAAAAAAAATCCTTAACCCAAGTTGAATATATATTTTTTTATTTTATACAATAATAGTGTGAATCTCACTAGATGCTCCATATTGTCTGGGTAGTCAACTCTTCATCATTCACTTTAGGAAGCTAAATAAAGCACATCTTAAATCAAAAGTCTTTTGGCAGTTGTTCTGTGACACTGGGGAAATACAGGAAAGAGGTTACTATTTTTTACTCTTCTTACTGTCAGTATTTTTTAACCATGTGCGTGTATTGCCTTTCCAAAAAAAGAAGTCTTTTCCTACCAGGAATAGAAAGATGGTGTAAACTGATCCAACAAATTCTCCATCTATTCTAGTTTCCGAAGTATCAGTGTAGCATTGCTTACATCAATGTTTCCTAAGGTCACTTAATACTTTCTTAAAACTGATTTTTTAAAAATTAAATTTAATAGAAAATGGAGTTACTATTTATTTAATTACTTGATTTGGTAAAAGACCACCAGTTTCAATTAATATAAATAGAATATTAGTATAAAATATATATATCAGGTGAAGTCACTCAGTCATGTCCGACTCTTTGCGACCCCGTGAACTGTAGCCTACCAGGCTCCTCCGTCCATGGGATTCTCCAGGCAAGAATACTGGAGTGGGTTGCCATTTCCTTCTCCAGGGGATCTTCCCAACCCAGGGATCAAACCCAGGTCTCCCACATTGGAGGCAGATGCTTTAACCTCTGAGCCACCAGGGAAGCCCTCAAAATATGTATATAGAAAAATATTAAAATTTTAAAGTATTCATCAATGCAGTACCTAAGATCATCTCTTGTTTGGTCTTCTGGGAAACACCATCTAAGCACTATCACCCTGATAGTTCTACCACTTTGCAATGAAAACCAAATGAAAAAAGACCAGCTTCCAAATCACCCACATTAGGAGTACTGCATGCTTTTTGTGCTTTCTTAAAACAAAAAAATTAAATACAGCCACACCAAAAGAAGATGAAATATGCAAAAACAACCCTGGGGACCCATCCTTCTTACATTATATACACATAGGGGCCAGAGCCTGCTAACTGTCTTCCTCAGTACCCATCCTTCCTTTCCTTCTTGGTAGCAATCGTGGCCTGGAATACAGCCTCCTCAGCAGCTAGGTGCAGCCACGTGACTAAATTCAGGAAATAAAATGCAAGTAGTGTTGTGAGGGACTTTGAGAAAGGCTGCCTTAAAGGAGTGACTCCTCGGCAGGGAGAGGCTCCTTTCCGCCCTTTATCCAGCCAATTCAAAAGTGGTGGCTACAGCTGGCTTAAAACTCAACATTCAAAAAACTAAAATCATGGCATCTGGTCCCATCACTTCATGGCAAAAAGATGGGGAAGAAGTGAAAGCAATGACAGACTTTATTTTCTTGGGCTCCAAAATCACTGCAGATGGTGACTGCAGCCATGAAATTAAAAGACACCTGCTCCTTGGAAGAAAAGCTATGACAAACCTAGACAGCATATTAAAAAGCAGAGACATCACTTTGCCGACAAAAGTCCATATAATCAAAGCTATGGTTTTTCCAATGGTCATGTACAGAAGTGAGAATTGGACCATAAAGAAGGCTGAGCACTAAAGAATTGATCCTTCTGAACTGTGGTGCTGGAGAAGACTCTTGAGAGTCCCATGGACTCAAACACCATTTTTATGATCTCGTTCTTCCATCAAGAAATGACAGTGTTTGTCTACAGCCAATTATATAAAACCTGGAACACAAATCTACTCATGTCTCCCCACTGCCACCACCTGGGCTACGAGAATTCACTTCCCACAAAAACTACCGAAACAGACTTCTAACTCACTCACCTGCTCCCTTTCTTATTCCTCTCCAAATTACTCTCCACACTGCAACCAAAGTGACTGGTCCACTAGGCAAACGTGACATCACTTCCCTACCAAAAACCTGTCAGTGGTCTCCCACTGCCCTTAATTCTTTACAAGGTCTTCCATGAGTTGACCTTACCCCTCATCACTGTCCCCCTACCACCCACTGCCCTGGTCATGCTGAAAATTTTCTAATTCCTACAAAGTTAACATGCTCTCTTTTCACAAATGCTGTTTCCACTACTCCCAAAATTACTTCCACCAGTTTCCCTCTCCCATCCTTAAGGGTTTCACTTGAACGTTTCCTCTCCTTTAGACCTTCCTTGACCTCTTGACCAGCAGGATCTCGTAGCTCCCTGGCCCCTTGGTACTCTGTACTTGACATTCATCATATAGACTTCCATAAAGGTCTGGGTCACCACAGTCTAAAGGCTAGCATAGTGTCTGGCAAAAAGTAGATGATGTTTCACAAGATGAGTGAAACATGATAAAAGGAGATTACGAATGAAGGACCATCTTCTTGTGACACTCCCCACCGCTTCACCTACTTTTTTTTTTCTTTTTTTTTTTTTCAGAAATAAGGCCCAATCATCCACTGCACGCAATCCCCAGCACTCTTCAGCCCCTCTCATTATCACGGATCAGTGGTCTAAAATAAAATTTAAGAAATGTCACATACAGAAGTTTAACTTAGTTTATGATGAATCTATAGACACATATTTTCAAAGGATTCTGAGGGGGTCCTTGAAAAGAGATGATTTTCAATGCTAGAGAGAACTACTTCACTCAAAATGTGCCAGGGTGGATGTGAACTGAACAGATTCAAAGCAAGATTAGGGGAAGGGGGGGTGATGAATCACTTGGGCTTAGTAAAGCACGCCAAATTACCAGAGTTGTGACAGATCTCTGTTCTTGTCATTAAGATTGGCTTCTTCAATTAACACTTGGTGTTCTCAGATTCCATATTGCTATGAATAAGTAGGCAGTTTCAACAATACACAGAATAAGGCTACAGGTATCGCCCACCCATAATCCAATGGCCTCAGGTATCACCCACAACCCTATGGGTTGCGAGAGTCTTTATGATGGCCAGGGGCAGAACTGAAGTAAGATGAAGAAGGTGGGGGCAGTCTGGGGGAAGGAGATTTTAAAAGGCTTATGTTTTCACATATAAATATAACATCCAAAACCAAATTTGCAAGCCTTTGAGAAGATGGAAACTGACAACTATAAAGAATATCCTAACTTGGCACCCAGAAGTGTCTTGCTTGTTACAGATTATATAAAATACTGGCAACTGACCAGGGCTCAGCCTCCAGATTTTAGAGAGTCAACAAAAATGCTTCAGTTTGTGTAGGTTAAAAATACTCTACTCTTTTTGTCCTCAACTTGCCAGGAACAGATATTTTTAGTAAGAATCCAATCAACCTTACCAATATCAAACATCAAAAATAGACTAAAGGAACACTGGAAGCAAACGTGCTATTTTTAGCTTCTTCTATTCCCTGCCACTACCCACCCAATTCTGACTGCAGGGCCCATGCATAAAAGCTTAGTTATTCTAGGCAGATCCCTTCTCCTGACCCTTACCCACCCTCCCCGACTACCACCTGAATGCAGAGAACACTGGATTGATTAAAGATTAATACTGCCGCAAACCATGACAGCTGAGGTTCCACTGAGTGCTTTTGGGGGGTGGGGAGAATAGAAAATGACAGAAAGCTTACATCAGTATTCCTCTTGGGGATCTATTACATGGGAAGAAAATTGCTATTTCAATTCCCTTTTGTTGCTAAAAATAGCAGTCTCAATTGATTCAGGCAAACAGAGAACTGGCTTAGCCAGGGCTGAATTTAGAAACCACTGAAGTCCCCAAGAGCAAATGCAAACGTAGTCTAACACATGCCAGCTCATATTTAACAAAGAACAAAGAGGACAGGCGTGCAGCCTGCAAGTTAAGAAAGCAGCAGCAACTTCCTGCATTTTTCATTAAAGAGAAACAGTGAAAGTGATGCAAAATAAGAAAGGACAATTATAACTTGTTCTCTTCACCATATTTTAACAAAAAGAATCTTATAGGAAAAAAAATATCAGATTATACATCAACCGTGATACTGTGGGCATTTCCCCTAACCTCATGGTTTGGGGAAACAGACATCTCTTCTCAAGCACAGTCTATTACTATGGAAGGAAAAG
This sequence comes from Redunca redunca, assembly GCA_006410935.1. Classification (NCBI taxonomy): domain Eukaryota; kingdom Metazoa; phylum Chordata; class Mammalia; order Artiodactyla; family Bovidae; genus Redunca; species Redunca redunca. The sequence goes on from SJYQ01005103.1 coordinate 255,139, forward strand.
GCCCAGTTTACAAACATGCTATCCCAGGTCTATACAGGCCCCTCCCCAACTAAGCCCTGTTGGATTCCCTACTGAACAGGCCTCTCTCCTACCTGTCCCTTCTCTTCTCTTGACCTAATCAAATACTGCAGACAGTTATAATTTGCCACTCAAAAAACGAACAAAACCAAACAGAACAAAAGACTCCAAGCACCCAGAGGTTCAGAACAGAGAAAATGAAGGAACTGCAAAAAGCAGAATCCACTTAAGTCAGTTAATCCCCTGGGCTGACTTCTAGGCAAGGCCATCTGATACATTCTGGTAGCACCAAAACCCCAAAATATCTTCTGCCTGATTCTTTCACTTTACTTGGTCAACTGAAAACCTTCGCAGATAATGCTTTATTTCAGTTACTGCCACATCTTCAAAAATGCAAACTTGTAGAAGAATTAAAAGAACATCAATCTGTATGCTTCGGCATGATTTCGTGGATTCAAACTGTTTTCCTGGCTTCCTTTGGGAATTCCCAAAACATGAGGGTGATCGGGAAGGGGCTTCCTGAGTTGAGAGCAGGAATTGACTGGAGACAAAGTGGTGACCACCTGGGAATCACAGGCCTAGTAAGACCCCACCCAGGAACGCCTGTGGGCTTCTGCCATTTAAGTGCAAAGGGCATAAGTGAACGGGTTAAGAACATGGGTGCTAACACCAGAGCTGCTGCTGCTGCTGCTGAGTCGCTTCAGTCGTGTCCGACTCTGTGCGACCCCATGGACGGCAGCCCACCAGGCTCCTCCTCCGTCCCTGGGATTCTCCAGGCGAGAGCGCTGGAGTGGCTGCTATCGCCTTCTCTGAAATCAGGGCAGCGAGGTTCAAGTCGGCCATCTGCCAGAAGCTATCAATGTGTGTGTGTTCAGTCGCTCAGTCGTGTCGGGACTCTTTTCAATCCTATGGACTGTAGCTTACCAGGCTCCTTTGCCCACGGGATTTTCCCTGCAGGAAAACTGGAGGAGGTTGCCATTTCCTCCTGCAGGGGGTCTTGCAGACCCAGGGACTGAACCCGCATCTCCCCTGTCTCCTGCACTTCAGGCAGATTCTTTCCTGCTGAGCCACCGGGGAAGCCCAAAGCTATCAACAGTTATCCTCTATTGTCTCAGTTTCTCTATAAAGTGAAGACAACGTTATCTGCCCCCAGAACATGAACCCACTACACAACAGAACACTGACTTACACACATGCAACTAATTAAAAAGTCACATTTAGCAACAGTGCATGGTACACACACAAATAGTCCAAAGAGCTTCCACCTCATTAATCTGGTGATGCAGAATCCAACTTTATTTTTCATTATTCCTAACCAGCCCCTTAACCCTAGGCAGTTTGTCTGGTGTTACCCAAACATAACACGCCAGGGGATGGGCCGCATGTCATGCCCCAGTCACTTTCTCATGTTGAGACGGACATTTCTCTTTACTCCCCACCCCCATCAGCCACCACCCAATAATCTGAACTTCTAAGCTTTACAGACCACAACAATCATTAAGTCTGGCTGACTATGTAGCCTCTGGGATGTCAAAGCACTGATAATCTATTATTTGAGGCTAAGCACTGTTCACAAGTTCAAAATAACTGAAAGCAAAGAAACAGAACTGAAGTTCTCTCACTTTTTATTTGCTTCTAATACTAATGATTAATTAGATCATAGAATAAGCCAAGGAAGGCAGTTCCTACACAGTCCAGCAGTTAGGACTCCACACTTTCACTGCTGAGGGTCAGGGTTCAATCTCTGGTCAAGGAACTAAGATCTCACATTCTGCACAAAAATAAGGCAAGAAAAAGAATGAGTTGACGGCAAAGTTACAAGATTCTTATTCTATTACGCTATGTAATCCTGGCTCCATTTTCTCCTCCACGTGGAGTAGGCAACATTCCAATGACAACAACTGTCCAATCTATGTATGCATTTTATACTCAACACAATCCATAGCATTCCCTCCCCATCTGTGTAAGAAACATGCATCTTGTAAGTGCCTACAATGCGTGAAGTTACTTCAACAAGTTCAGACTGGAACAGCCCTTAACCTCAAAATAAGAAATATTAGTCTTGATATATCTTATGATTATACACATTTAGTAATATCTAAAATCAAACATTTTCTTAGTTTATTAGCAGTACACTTGTACGACAATAGTACCTACTCCATGAATGTTCTTTAAATATGTAACTCAGGCCTGATAAAAGTGAAAGTTATACTGAAATCTCTTGGGTAATTCCAATACTAACTTCTTTGAATGGTCTGCATTTTTACAACCCAAGGTACATGTGTGTGTGTGTGTGTGTGTGTGTGTGTGTGTGTGTGTGTGTAGGGTCTAGTGTAGATTATTTGATTATTTCAACCTAACTCATCCAGGTTAACTTTTTGGTGGAGGAGTGGGGGTGACCCCTTGGCACTCTGAATCTTAGTTCCCAAGTTCAGTTCAGTTGCTCAGTTGTGTCCGACCCTTTGTGACCCCATGGACTGCAGGACACCAGGCTTCCCTGTCCATCACCAACTGCCGGAGCTTGCTCAAACTCATATCCATCAAGTCGGTGATACCATCCAACCATCTCATCCTCTGTTGTCCCCTTCTCCTCCTGCCTTCAATCGTTCCCAGCATTGGGGTCTTTTCAAATGAGTCAGTTCTTTGTATCAGGTGGCCAAAGTATTGGAGTTTCAGCTTCAGCATCAGTCCTTCCAATAAATATTCAGGGCTGATTTCCTTTAGGATTGAATGGTTTGCTCTCCTTGTAGTCCAAGGGACTCTCAAGAGTCTTCTCCAACACCACAGTTCAAAAGCATCAGTTCTTCGGCGCTCAGCTTTCTTTACAGTCCAACTTTCACATCCATACATGAGTACTGGAAAAACCATAGCTTTGACTAGATGGACCAGCCAGGGATCAAATCTATGCCCCTTGCACTAAAGGCATGGAGTCTTAACCACTGGATTGCCAGGAAAATCCCCAGTTTAAGATTTTAACCATATTCTTCATATGAGAAATGGGTAAACTCCTCCAAAACAAAGCAACTGCAAATTTTAGTCACCTTGATAAATTAAGTCCCTCCCAACTAAGAAGCTATGCTGCTTTCAAACTGAGTTTATCACAGTAACTGCAATAAACTAATATTTTGAGCCAGAGTCTCCTAGTGAATAATTTCTGCTTCTTCAAGGATTAAATAATTCCCTAGGTCTAACTGTTCATGTTTCAGCCAAAGAGGCCTCACCACATCCCTAGGGACTTTACACCTGGGAGAAACCAAGTTCATACTGACTCAGGCCTGGTCAAGAACTTCAAAACACTGTCCAGCAACTACATTTCAATAAAAAATAGAAATAAAGAACTTAAAAACCACTTCCCCAAAAGATAGTTTGGTAAACAATTTATGATATATCTTGAAGACTGGCAAGCATCAACATCAAATTTGAGGAAGGAAGTGAAGAATGCTAATTTATTCTCTCCAACGGTTTTTTTTTTTTTCCTTTGCCTTATCTCTGTAGAGACAAAACCAGGGGAGCACACTTTCCTCCCATCAGAGATCTAACTGAATTCTCTTTCTAATGTCTAGGAAAACCCAAAACTGCCAAGGAAATTATGCTAAGCAACTTAACAACTATCACACTTCTCAAAATGAACACTCAATGAGATACATTTTCAATCTCATCTTTTCAAAAGAGCTTCATGTAATCCAACTCCATTTTTCTCAGTTACAGAGATCGTAGTCTACATAAAATAGGGGTGTGTTGACTAGCAGTAAGGAAACCTTGGTTCCAGTCCTAGTTCTGTTCAGTGAATCTAGACCACTAGTTAAGATTTCTGAGCCTAATTTCAGCATCTTTTTAAGTGTTGTTGTTGTTGTCCAGTCACTCAGTCGTGTCCAACTCTTTGCGACCCCATGGACTGCAGCATGCCAGGCCTCCCTGTCCCTCACCATTTCCTGGAGCCTGCCCAAACTCATGTCTATTGAGTCGGTGATGCCATCCAACCATCTTGTCCTCTGTCATCCCCTTCTCCTCCTGCCTTCAATCTTTCCCAGTATCAGGGTCTTTTCTAATGAGTCACCTCTTCACATCAGGTGGCCAAAATATTGGAGCTTCTGCATCAGTCCTTTCAATGAATATTTAGGACTGATTTCCTTTAGGATTGACCAGTTTGATCTCCTTGCAGTCCAAGGGACTCTCAAGAGTCTTCTCCAACACCACAGTTAAAAAGCATCAATTCTTCGGCACTCAGCCTTCTTTATGGTCCAACTCTCACATCCACACATGACTACTGGAAAAACCACAGCTTTGACTATATCGACCTTTGTTGGCAAAGTAACGTCTGTTTTTTAATAAGCTGTTTAGGTTTGTCATAGTTTTTCTTCCAAGGAGCAAACGTCCTTTTTAATTGCAGTCACATATTACATGAATAGCCAGGACTCCAGTGGTTCCCCGACTATGATGAATATGAAGTTATGGTCATGACTTCTTTCTCACCTTTAGCTACTGAAATAAACACACATCCGCAAGTTTTAGAAACAGGAGGCATCGAGTCAGAGTTATGATTTACAATAATGAAACAGAACCTGTAGCTGGCTCATCTTTAGGAAGTCAAGAAAGAAAGAACATGAGTAACTGAATCAAAAACTCTATCTAACTCAATTTTTCTTCTAAAAACAGTTAACAAGAAAGGTAGAGAACTTGAGGGTTGTTTTATAACTTTATTTCACCTGTAAACCACTGGGGTTCCAGAAGTGGTAAAGACCAGTGAAATGATTTTCTGCTTGTCCTTTGAAGTCTGCTTTATTCAAGTTCATAGATAAGCCCTAATCTCAGATGCAATTAGGTAGCATTATGGAATCAAAGGAAACATACTCTCCTCCCTTCCAGAAGCTACCTCCTACAAACAGAACTTCTAACAAAAGCCTTATCTAACATGCAATCTCCTGTATTTTTCAGTGGTCTCATTTGTTTACTTACATCCCTTTTTATTCTGCAGAGGACCCATGGAAACTCACCGATCTCTAGTGAAAGTTTCCACAACTTGTTCAAATATAAATTATTTAACAAAGTCTCATTGTTTGAACTGAGCTGGAAAAGAGAAAGAATAAGGTCTCTTGTGCCTAATGTTAAAAGTTGTGTTGCTTACTGACTTATCTACCTTTCAGGTAAGCTGGAAGGATGAATATCACCTGCTACTTAATGATTTGAAAATCCTTTCAGTTCCTCACAGGATTAGGATTCCTCACTGCTCAACTCAAAGATTTCGGTATTCTTCTAGATTCTAATAGATGTGCAGTAGCCCTTGGTTTTCTTAATTAGTCATTGATCCTTAAGAACCAAGGGCATCTGAGGCAATTCTTTAAATGTCATGCCTTTCCATGCCATCTGCTGGCCTCTAACTAACTTAATGCTCAATTGCCTTCCCTTTTTAGTTTTTCAGAATGAACATGACCTTTAAGACGCTGGTATAATGTAGCACTGTTTGCAATAGCAAAATCAAAACCATTCAACAATAAAGGACCACTAAATAAATCACTGCCCAAGGGGCTCAGCAGTAAACAATCCTGCCGAGCAGGAGATGTGGGTTTGATTCCTGGGTTGGGAAGATCCCTTGGAGAAGGAAATGGCAACCCACTCGAGTATTCTTGCCTGGGAAATCCCACAGACAGAGGAGCCTAGTGGGCTACAGTCTGTAGGGTGGCAAGAGTAAGATGTGACCTACTGACTTAACAAAAACAACAAATAAATTACACAGAATATATAATTGAAGAATATATATAGGGTATATAGCATATTTATTATATATAGTATACAATTATGGCATATATAATAACATAGTATATCTATATATATATGCCTACTATATATAATATCTATATGACATATGATATACCAATATAATGGAAATACAATGCAGCTATCAAAAATTATAGCACCAAAAAACAGCTTTTGGCAGCGAAAGGTGTCTATGATATGTTTCTAAGTGAAACGGAGAAAAAAAACATGAGGAGCAAAACTGACTATATTTGTTTTAACGTTTATTTCTCCTGAAGACCCTTAGATGGAATTTCTAATGACCACTATCTAATGATGAGCCAGAAGAAACTTATCAAAATCCTAACTTATAAACAAGTCAATTCCCAATAGTAGGAATGACAAGTACAATCACTATCTTTTGTATAAAAAAAAGTTTTACACATGCATATGTGTATGTTCGTATGTATGTTGGAAAAAGTCTTGAAAGTCTAAAAGGTCATACATAGCCTAACAAGTTGACGGTAGTTGTCTCTACGTAGAGGGCTGTAATTTTTATTTTCTTCTTTTTACTTAGCTGCATTTTCTAATTTTTCTATAATAATTAAATGTATTTCTTATATAATGCTTTTAGGAAGGTTAAAATTAAATTACATTCTGTAGGTGCTAAGTTATACAGAATTACACTACGGAAGTCACTATACTCTATTATGTATTTATTGCCACAGTGAGATGGTCTGTTTAACTCAGTTAGCATTTAAAACCTAGGCTAGAAAAACACGTAACAAACTCAAGCTTTCTAGAAATGAAACAAAATAAAGAACTGAACCTATCCTACTACTTCTGGAGAAGAGGACAGCCATGCCCACTGTACACCCCCTGCTTCAGTTTATCTCTTCCAACTTGAGACCCAGAGGGCAAGGAAAAACAAAGAGAAACAGGACTGATCAAAGGCCAGAAAGGATAAGAGCGTACTGAGAGGAGAATTTTGCCTGTTTAATTTCTACTGTTTATTATAATACCAAAAACTTGGAGAAAAAGAGTTGTAAAATTCAGCATCAAGAGATGATGGTTTATTCTACGAGGGAAGTTCCAATACTTTGGCCACCTGATGTGAAGAGCTGACTCATTGGAAAAGATCCTGATACGGGGAAAGACTGAAGGCAAAAGGAGAAAGGGGTGACAGAAGATGAGATGGTTAGATGGCATCACCGATTCAATGGACATGAATTTGAGCAAACTCTGGGAGACAGTGGAGGACAGGGAAGCCTGGCGTGCTGCAGTCCATGGGGTTGCAAAGAGTCGGACATGACTTGACAACTGGACAACAACAATTTATATCAACAAAATACTTTATAATCAGGAGTCACTTTCCTAGCCGTGCTCAAGATTCGAATAAACTCAAAGTTTGCACAGAGTGGCCTCTAAACAGGATCTTCCCTGAAACCTTCTACTCAGATTTCAAAGACAATAGAGCCAAAATAAAAACTAAATAAAGACAGAGCCACTACTGGTGATTTAGCTGATACCATGTAACATAAGAATAACGAAGGCAACATCTCTACTGAAAATAATCGAGGAACTGCTGCAATATTTTACACTGAATTTGTTGCCTCTTGGCCTTTAATGGGCCACAGTCTTCTCTTCATTTGCCACCTGATTACACAACCATCACCTTCGCAGAGAATAAGCAAGACACTGTATCATAACCTAGTCCTCCATATAGCCTATGTGTAAGCTTACCTTTAGGTAATAACTGTGGTCTCACACTTATATACTGTACAAATACAATCTGTTCTTTGAATCATTATGTGAAGTAAACTCTCCAGTTAACTTAATAGAAGCCTTAAGAATCTTTTTGGAAAGCAAACATCCCCCCTCCTACTTTAGCTAATTTCTGTAAATTTATATTCTCTTACACCAGGTTTCCTTAAGAATGGACCACACCTGTATTCTGACAGACTGGCAAGCTTCTAATTTGGGACAGCATGTGTACAAGAAACCAGATGGAAATGTCATAACATTTGTTCGAAAAGAGCTATTCAGACCCTATCTAAATGTGCCTCATCTTGGAAACTCAGTCTGTTAGATGGCCAATGCTGAAGCTAGGAAAATCATTTTTCACTTAATTTAAGAGATAGCCAAGTGAAAACAAAACAGAACAAAACAAAAAATGACTGCGACTGCAGGAGATGTTGGAGATGAAGGTTCGATCCCTGGGTCAGAAAGAGCCCCTGGAGGAGGAAATGGCAACCCACACCAGAATCCTTGCCTTGGACAGAGGAGCCTGGCGAGCTATAGTCCACGGGGTCACAGAATCAGGCACGACTGAGCAAGCAGCACACACACGCTCGAGGAGCAAAGGATCCTAATGGTACCTGATGAGGAGGGTATATGCTCGAGGCTTAGTCATGGGACGACTGTGCAGCATGAAAGAATTCTGGACCAAATCACACCTAATGGTGAAACCAACCTGCAGAGATCAGGGGTGCCAGTGTTCGTACAAGCCATCTCAGGCCCACCTCGTGTCTCGGATTTCTCCTTCCTTCCTTTGCTGAGGATTTAGGGATTCCACCTAAGTATTTCTGCCCCATTAGCACTACACGCAGCTACTCAATCCTCTGGACCAGAGAGTGAGATGCTGATTATGCGCAAGGGGCTGTTGTAAGGATTTGATACCCATATTCATTTCCTAATCTCTTGGTGAAGTACTGTTACTATTGCCATTTTATAGTTGAGGTTGTTGTGTAGCACTGACGAGGGTTATTTGTTTTTAAAAACAAGAGGCAACCATTATACGTGTCAGCCATTATATTTTATTATTACTACTGTTGAGAACAATGTTTGATATAAATCTAAACTTTTATAAAACTGAGACATGAGACCTACCCTGGTGGTCTAGTGGCTAAGACACCATGTGCCCAGTGCAGGGGGCCCAGGTTCAATCCCTGGTCAGGGAAGTAGATCCTGCAGGCCACAACTAAATACTGCATGTGCCGCAACGAAGACCCAGTGCAGCCAAATAAATAAATAAGTAAATCTTTTTTAAATAGGAGCGATATGAGCATACTTTGTTTTTTAAAAAATGAATTTACTATATTTATGAGCTGCCCCTTGCTTTCTCTTGATTGCAGGGATTCTCCTGCTGAGGTTGTATCTGCTACTCAACCATCTAGAATTTTAAAAAAGGGTCTCCTAACAAATTAAATGATAATGTGTTGTACACATTTAGAGATAATGATGGACTTGTTTTCAACAGAAACCAATAGGTTTTCTGCCACATAGAGTAACCCCTAGGCCCTTAGGCAGCTATTGCTCATGCAAAATAATGCCAGTCCCTAGTTGGGTTAAGACAAATAAACAAACACACACACACACACTGCATACAAATACACACATAAAATAACACTTCTGGAGAATGCAGTCAAAAGCTGAGTGGGCCCACGAAGAGAACCTCCAATGCATGCGCACCTCTTTTTCTTGCCTACAAGCTCAGTGATCTACAATAGTTTGCCCATAATAGATAATAAGCAGAAATGCGTAAGCAGCTGCAGAGAGATGAATGAACTGTGTGCTGCTGAAAATCTGTGAATTGAAGTATCTAATACATGAATTAAAATTAAAAAAAAAAAAAAAAATTCTCCTCCTCCAAATGGTTATATGAACAAAGCAAAGGGAAAAGGAAAGAGTTGGAGGGAAAAATGAGACAAAGAACAAAATCTGGTCTGTGTGACACATTTATAAAACTGAGGACCTGTCAGCAAGACACTGATGAATATTTCTGCAGGATAAAAATGGCAACCCAGTGTCTAAAAATAACCTCTTGTGCTGCAGACCTGTCTGGTTCAGCTACACCACTGGAATACAAACACCCTCGCTCACTAGCACATTTCGACTCAGGGTTTCACAACGAAGGAAAAACTGAACGTTTTGTTAGCAAGAGAACATATTTTATGCAGTTTTCAATCAGTTATGCTCTCTATAACATATCCATTTGAATTTAAGTTTAAATGATCCTCATTTACCAAAAAAATCAATGGCAGTAGCCATAAACTATTAACTCATCTTACACAGAAGATTATTCCCTCCCAGCTCAATGACAGTGAAACACAGTGGCATCTTGACCATCTCGTGATAATGGCCTAAAATCTCAACTTGAAAATAAAATCATGAATTATTTCTAAGGCCACTGACTTAAATGGCAGATCTAGTCAAAATGCTATCTTCAAATGACTCTGGAGATGGGGTGAAAAACCTATTATCTCATTTTGTATCGGAATTCTACAATAAAAAGCTGTTAGCTCAATAGAAAAGTGAAGTTACTGTCCTTCACAAGCAGCACTTTAATTCATCAAAGCCATTCAACTTCCTGATTCCCGCCTTATTACGTCAGGATTCTGGTCTCAGCTAAACCCTGCTTTCAATGCAAAGAGTTACACACCTCTAGAAAGTTCTCCCAGAATACTACTATTGTGCCACTATTTTTAACAGCGAAAATTAATGAACTCTCCGTAACGATAACATACAAATGACAAATGACACGTGATCCTTATAACCACACCCAGTTGAAATAAATAGAGGGGAAAAATGGATATCTTTCTCAGGGGCCAAGGCCTGACTCTTGAAGGTATTTGATTGTGCTACTCACTTCACAGTAAACGACTAAAATACCTACATCCTCCAATACACATCCAAAAGCTTCATCATAAACTCACATCTCAATCTGATAATGAGTTTCTTAATTAATAAAGGAAAAAAAGCACAGACAGCCATGAGATAAAAACAGTTTCACTGCTAGTGTTTATCATCGATCTCTTCTTCATAGTAGGTATCACAGACTTAATAACTCTTGATGCCCACTTCAGGCTTGCTCTCTTTTCAGATTCCTCATGGGACCACCCATTCAGCTGCACAAGCCAAAAGCCCAGAAGTCCGCTTTGATTCTCCTTCCCACATCCTGTATCCAACCCACCCACAAGACCTGTCTATTCTCTCTCTCACATACATAGCATGCACGAGCACTGCTCACCCCCAAAAGCAGGGATCTCCAACCTTTTTGACACCAGGGGCTGTTATGTGGAAGACAGCTGTTCCATGGATGGCGGGCAGGAGGATGGTTTGGGGATGATTCGAGCACATTACATTTATTGTACACTTTATTTCTATTGGGCTTCCCAGGTAGTGCTAGTGATAAAGAACCCACCTGCCAATGCAGGAGATGCAAGAGATGTGGGTTTGATCCCTGGATCAGCAAGATGCCCTGGAGAAGGAAATGACAACCCGCTCCAGTGATTCTTGCCTGGAGAATTCCATGGACAGGGCAGCCTGGAGGGCGGCAGTCCATGGGGCTTGCAAAGAGTCAGACACCACTGAGCAACTGAGTACTACTTCTTATTTCTCTTATTATGACATCAGCACCACCTCAGATCATCGGCTCTTAGATTCCAGAGGTCGGGGACTCCTGCCCTAAAGCACCACACCCCAGTTCAAGGCACCACCATTCACACCTCCCTTAGGTGACTTCAAGGCTCCTGAGAGCCGATCCAGCTTCCATCCCTGGCCACAGTCTATTCACTACACAGCGGCCAGAGTCACCTCTATGAAATCACATGGCATGTGATCACACCTACTGGCATCACAGGACATCAGCCCCCCTCTTGAATTCCTCCATGACGTCCCAATACTCAGTGAATAAAATCCAAAGTCCTTCCCAGGGCCTGTGGGATCGCTCATGGCCTCATCCATGCCGACCCCCTCACACTCCACACCTAGTCACACAGCTCAGACAAAGGCCTTCCCTTTTCTCTAGCTCACGACACCCAGTCCCACCTGTGGGTCGTCTTACTTGCTTTTCCCTCTGTCTGGAACACCCTTACCCGTCACCAGACTGGCTTCTTGCCATCACTAATACCACTCAGTATCATGCCTTCAGAGAGGCCTTCCTGACCACCCTACCTAAAATATCCCCACCACGACACCACGTGCATACCAGTAACTTCTTATCCTCTTTATTCTAAAAAACCTACAGTATGAATCAATCATCTGTGGCAGCAAAGAATGCAAACTCAAATTCCAAAGGAACCAGACAGGTACCGTAAGTGAGGAAAGGTGGTAATTACCAGCTAATGTTAGAAATGCAGTGTTAGCAGGGTTTCCCAGGTGACTCAGATGGCAAAAAATTTGTACAATCGAGAGACCCAGGTTCAATCTCTGGGTTGGGATGATCCTTAGGGAAGGGAAAATGTGGAGATGCAGGCCAAGTACAATCGCTTACTCTTATTCAAGAGAAGTCAGATATAAAACCTCCTAGATGAAATCTTTCAGAGAGAAATAAACTAAATAAGGACCTACTTAATTTCCAAGCAGAATTTAGAGAAGACATAGAGGGCACAGGATTGGCCAAAGATTCTCAAACTAAGAAATGGTCTTAGGGTAAGTATCAGGTCAAGGGTTGCTCCTAAAGGTTTTTGAGATCTTGGAAATATTTAATGTATTATCTAATAGATTCTGCTCACCTACACAAAGGGACTTGTAAGAATCATAGGACCTCCCTTGTCTTATATATGGAAACCAAAGACAAGATGGTCTTAGAAAAAAAAATTATGGATATAGTTTTGGGGATTTAGAATCAACCCCCAATAAAATTCACAGAAAATCCTCAACGCTTTTAAGAGAACTATAATGCTAAAAGTACTACCATCTTGAACTAAAAGAGGAAAAAAAAAAACAACAGTTCAAAAGGAAAAAAAGTGTCTGGGGGGTCCCAACTTCGTACAGATGGGAAACAGGTGGACAAAGCTACTCAGCTGTGAATACAACCCATTTCTTCTGAATAAGAACAGCAGCAAGAGGGGAAAATGAAAACCCTAAAGGCAGAGCTAACAGCCTCGGAAAACAGTGTATTAGGGGGCAACTCCCAGGCAGCAGAAATGGGCACAGATCATGGAATGTTTCCAAAACGTGGAGTAAGAAAACTGGCAATGGAATTGCCCAGCTGGGTTTCAGAACAGCTATGATAGCTGTGTTCTTCTCATTCTTCTTTTTCTTCTTTAATTTTAATTTTAGATTGGAGTATAGTTGATTAACAACACTGGATAAGTCTCAGGTGTACAGCAGAGTGTACAGCTATACCTATACAAATGTTCATTCTTTTTCAGATTCTTTTCTCCTATAGGCTATCACAGAATATGAGTAGAGTTCTCTGGGCATTCTTCCTTTTCCTAAGTGGCAGTGGCTATCACAGTTTTCCTGTTCCTGGCCCACCAGTGAATGTTGGGCATGGGTGGGTATGGAGTTCACAGACCTCTAAGAAGAAGCTGTACCAGAGCAGAGATGCCTGAGAAACTTCACACGCATCTCCAAAGTGAAGGGTAGTCACTCAGTCGTATCCGACTCTTTGCGACCTCATGGACTGTAGCCTACTACGCTCCTCTGACCATGGGATTTCCCAGGCAAGAGTACTGGAGTGGGTTGCCATTTCCTTCTCCAGAGGATCTTCCTGACCCAGGGATCGAACCCAGGTCTCCCTTACTGTAGGCAGACACTTGACCGTCTGAGCCACCAGGAAAGTTTATTTAAATAATAAGATCCTGAACTTGAAGAAATGGGATAAAACTTCCCCAAAACCTCTGGGAGAGGGGTAAATATATTTTGCATGTAGAAGAAATGTAAACTGACCTTATGCTCAGAGGGCTGACCACAGTAGATCATTTCCAAGATGGTTGCAACAATACTTCCCACCCTGGGCCACTTTGCTAGGAGAATCTGCCATTTGTTCATTGAAAGGTGGAATCTCTTCCTTTCTACCTGATTCTGGCTGGTCCTGTGACTTGTTCTGACCAACACAATGTGGCAAAAGCGACACTGCAGGATTCCAGCTCAAAGCTTTAAGACACTTGCAACTTCTGCTTTCCCCTTCTTGGAACAGTAATTTCACTGCCATCGAAGAAAGCTCTATCCAGTCTAGAGAATGAGGAGCGACCGTCTAGAGAGGCCACACAGAGGAGCACTGGCCCCTCAATGAGTATCAAGGCCCCAGACACGGAAGTGAGTCCATCTTGAACACTCTAGCCCCAGCGGAGTCGCCCCAGCCATTACCATGTGGAATAAAGTTTCATCCACTGGGCCCTGCCCAAATTCCTGATCCACCAGTCATTAGCAATAACACACTTGGCTGTTTTCTTAAACCACTGAGTTTTAGGACAGTGAGCTATATGCAATGCGGATTCCCTGGCAGCTCAGTGGTTAAAAGAATCTGCCCGCAGTGCAGTAAGCCCCAGTGATATACAATAGGTAACTGAAGCACTGGGGAGAAAAAAAGGCTGATCTGAATATTAAAAACCTCTCAATTTTTTCAATTTTGAAAAAACACCTTTTAATACTTTTAAACATTCACAGGGACTTGTAGGATAATGACCTAGGATTCATTTCTTCCTTCATCAAATATTTACTGAGCACCTAATGTGTGCCAGGCACTGTTCTAGGCCCTGGGAAGAAAGAGCAGTGAATTAAAAGCCCTGGGGAGACAGCAGAAGCAAAGATGTAAAAGTGGGGACAAGTGAGGGGAAACAAGGACAGATCTTTATGGACCTGTTTTAATAAATAAAACGACACCTAGTTAGCACATCAATAAAGTAACTCAGTGTTTGCCAAATAACTAAGTCTAGTTTTACCTTTCTCCTTGGAATTGTGACTAGGATGCTTTATCACTGTGCCAGGAGCTATTTTTAGCCCAGCCCTTCTTCAGGCTGAGCGAGAAGAAAAACAAGGACAAGAAGATGTAATACCCCTAGTAAATTTTGTACACCTCAGTTTTCAGGTATCTTCAATGTACTAAATATATTCCCTGATTATAACAAACATTCTCCCACCTCTGCTCCTGCCCTTCCACACATACCTCCCCTGGAGGACTCCCATCGCCCTTATCCATCACTGCTTCTCTGGCTCTTCCACTGCATCCTTTGCATACAAACAGCATAGTATCAAACATGTCATATTATAATTTCCTATTTATTTATTTTTTCCCATTAGATTCCTCATTTCTCCAGGGTAGGACGATTGTTCTATTTTTAACCTAGAAATCTACATATCATCACGAAGTGAAGTGAAGTGAAGTCGCTCAGTCGTGTCCGACTCTGCGACCCCATGGACTGTAGCCTATCAGGTTCCTCCGTCCATGGGATTTTCCAGGCAAGAGTGCTGCAGTGGATTGCCATTTCCTTCTCCAGGGGATCTTCCCAACCCAGGAATCGAACCCGGGTCTCCTGCATTGCAGGCAGAAATGAACAATAAATGTCTATTGAAGGAGTCTTAAATCTTTGATTAAATCATGGCTCCCTCACCTGAAAAATGGGGCTAATAATCCAAGACTGAAATTCAACATTCCAAAAACTAAGATCATAGCATCCAGTCCCATCAATTCACAGCAAGTAGATGAGGAAACAATGGAAATAGCGATAGACTTTATTTTGGGGAGGCCTCAAAATCACTGCAGATGGTCACTGCAGCCATGAAATTAAAAGAAGCTTGCTCCTTGGAAGAAAACCTATGACAAACCTAGACAGCATATTAAAAAGCAGAGACATTATTTTGCTGAGAAAGGTCAAAGCTATGGTTTTTCCAGTAGTCATATATGGATGCGAGAGCTGGACCATCAAGAAGGCTGAGCGCCAAAGAATTGATGCTTTTGAACTGTGGTGTTGAAGAAGACTCTTGAGAGTCCCTTGGACTGCAAGGAGATCAATCCAGTCAATCCTAAAGGAAATCAGTCCTGAATATTCATTGGAAGGACTGATGCTGAAGCTGAAGCTCCAATACTTTGGCCATTTGATGTGAAGAACTGACTCATTAGAAAAGACCCTGATGCTGGGAAAGATTGAGGGCAGGAGGAGAAGGGGATGACAGAGGATGAGATGGTTGGATGGCATCACCAACTCGATGGACATGGGTTTGGGTGGGCTCCAGGAGTTGGTGATGGACAGGGAGGCCTGGCATGCTGCGGTTCATGGAGTCGCAAAGAGTCAGACACGACTGAGCAACTGAACTGAACTAGATTAAAAGTCAAAGGAAACTTCATTTTAATAAAAATCTATAAATTTTTAGAAAGTGTTTGGTGTGCATCAGCACCCTCTAGAGTCAGTTATTACAGTTCAAAGTGAACCAGATCTTAAAATGGTAATTCATTATTTAAAAGGGATAAAATAAACATAAATTTTAATATAGAACTTAAATCACAGTCATATCATATCACATCAAATCACAGTCATATCATATCACATCAAATCACAGTCATATCAAAATTTTCTCTTCAAATTTTCAAAATTCCCCTCTAAAAATCCACATATACTTAAAAAATAATGGTTCAGTTTGGCAGTGTCACTTTAAGATATTTATATTGTTTCACAAAATGATAGTTCAAGTGAAATCCACCATGCCTTTTGAAGTTTACTATGAAAAGATCCTTGCTCAAAGACCTGCATTTTTAAGATTTTTAAGTCAGGTATCTTTATTTCTAGTTGTCCTCCGTATGCCTAAATTTTAAGAATCACTCTTATGCAAAAACAGTTAAGTTTACATAATATATACTCCATTAAAATAAGATAAAGGAAGCATGTATTTCTTGAATATGTTGAAAATACAAAATGAAAATTCACTATAAAGACAATTGGCCCGAGTTTTTTAAGAAAAGAAAACCCATGTTTACGATTTCTCAGGTATCACCCACTAACTTACTTTCGCAAAATATATCTTAAAATTTCCACTAACACAAAAACTACCATCAAATCTCTTTTTATGTTTCCCCATCAAGTGAGTGATCCAGTTCTCTGACCCTAGAACTGCAGAGACATGGAAGAAGCCTGTGGCCACCATCTGTCCATCAGGCGGGAGAATTCAGCACCCCCTAAGGCTGAAGATCCGCTAGCCCAGAGCGGCATGTGTACCCGCCCACACTCTGAGCATGCACCTCTGCAATGCTCTCAGGGGCTCAGGCACGTGCAGTTACCACGCCCGTTGCTGAAGCCTGCTGTACCCTGAAAGACCATGTTCAGGCCAGCAGTCAGAGCACAAGGCAGCAGCCCCTTTTATTCAGAAAAAAGGGGAGTAGTGGTCCATTCCCAACTTTCTGAATGCCTTAAACATACGTACGTGCAGCAACAAGATGTTTATTGTTTCAGTTCAGTTCAGTCACTCAGTCATATCCAACTCTTTGCGACCCCATGAATCGCAGCACTCCAGGCCTCCCTGTCCATCACGAATTCCCTGAGTCCACTCAAATTCATGCCCATCGAGTTGGTGATGCCATCCACCCATCTCATCCTCTGTCGTCCCCTTCTCCTCCTGCCCCCAATCCCTCCCAGCATCAGGGTCTTTTCCAGTGAGTCAACTCTTCGCACGAGGTGGCCAAAGTATTGGAGTTTCAGCTTTAGCATCAGTCCTTCCAATGATTGTTTACATTCACTAAATTAATTCTGGGTTTTTTTTGTTGTTGTCTTTAAAAATTAAGAAAAGAAAGAAAAGAAAAGTCATTGTTTGAGTTCATTCTAGGAAGAAATCTCCAGTTATTACCTCCTCTCAATTTTTGCTAAACTTGCCTGACGGTTCATAAACTGAATATGGCATCACAACACAGACAAAAGGCAGCAAAGCCTGGCATCAACTACTTTTTTTTTAAAGCAGTGAAGTCAAAGCACAAAGAATAAATTCCTCTTTGAATGTTCAACAAACTCACGAAGAGGAGGACTCATGCGTCGTACTCTTGCTTATGGGGGTGACAACAAGCTCTTTCTTTTATGCAGGAAGGAGTTATGCAGCTTGGCTCTGACCTGGACGTGTTACATCAAGTCTCTGCTGCTTGCTACCTGGGCTATTTCACTGCCCTGTGTTTTCTCCACTGGAGGGCACAGTCAGCTAAAAGAAAACTTGGTGAAACCTAATTTGGTCTGTTCTACAGTTCCAGAAAAAAAAAAAAAAAAGTATGGGTGAGAAATGAGGTTAAAGCTGCTCTCAGAAAGGATGTTTCAGTAGTATTTCTGAATTTTACTTATCTCTATTCTCCTTGAAAACCATTATAAAAGATAATCACTGATTGGCTAACAGCTAAAAGAAAAAAAATATATTTCAAAACACCACTATCTATAATGTATAAATAAAAGATGAGGTGGAAAGAAAAGAATGATTTTTAGAAATGGTGAAAATGACCCACTTCAGGTACAGAGTAATCCAAGGATTAAGTGCAAACAGACATTCTCCTCTTCAATAAGCATATATATGACAACTACAGTCCCTTGGGCTCCCCAGGTTCAGTGGTTAAAAAAAAAAAAAAAATCCACCTGCTAACACAGGAGACGCCAGCTTGATCCCCGGGTTAGGAAGATTCCCTGGAGAAGGAAATGGCAACCCACTCCAGTATTCTTGCCTGGGAAATCCCGTAGACTGAGGAGCCTGGTGGGCTACTTTCCATGGCGTTGCAAAAGAGCTGGGCACGACTCAGTGACTAAACAATGGTCCCAACAAGGCATCACCATGAGATTGTAGTAATGAATCACTCAGTTCTTTCGCAATAACATAAATCATATGCTCAGCAAAAACAGGTTTTTCTTCTTCTATTCTTTGCATTATCATTTTAGAGATAAACCCACAAGGGATGCTATTGAGCAATTCATTTACAGCTGCCTTTTCTTTACAGACCTAATCCATCATAAGGGTGTAGTTTCAATATGCTTAGAAAAAGATCAGTAAAGAAACACATAAATACTGGACTTCTAAATAAATTTAATAAATGTACAGCTTTCAGAGGAGCTAATAAAACAATAGTCCTTTGTTGTTTTAAAAATGGCTTTTGAATAAAACTGTTGCTAGGCTTCAACTTATCAGTAAGTTTTCTAAGTTTTTATTGTGTTGAAAGTAAAGTGATGGAAGACCATGGGTATTACCTAGGGTATCACATTTTATTAGGTCAAATGACAAAGCATTATCACCAAGTTTTTTGTTATAGATTGACTCAATTTTTTAAAGTAGCAAATTGGGCAAAATAACTTGGGTGGGATTAAGTCTTCAAAAGATCATCTAAATACCATGTATATTTAAACGAATTATTCATGTTATTTTAAGTGTTTCACCAAAGAAATCTAAAAGTTCCAGTTAGGGTCTTCTACACCATTTAGTGGCAGCCAGACAAATCCTCCTCAGTTCTAAGAGAAGAAGGAATTCCATTTGCCTGACAACACAATTGGTCACTCCACATCCTTTCCCCCATTTATTTAAATCCTGGTTATCCATATGAAGAATATTCTAGGCAGAGGGATAAGTTAGTTCTAAGTTTCTGCTGTAGATGCACAAGGAACAGCCAGGACTCCAGCAAGGCTGGAGTGGAGACAGACAATTCCATTCAGGTCTGAGTTCAAATGTCACCTCATGAGACAACCTTGCCTCACCACTCTATATCAAATTGCGAATATCTGTTGGATCATCGTAAAAGCAAGAGAGTTTCAGAAAAACATCTACTTCTGCTTTATTGACTACGTACGCTAAAGCCTTTGACAGTGTGGATCACAACAAACTGTGGAAAATTCTTCAAGAGATGGGAATACCAGACCACCTAACCTGCCTCCTAAGAAATCTGTATGCAGCTCAAGAAGCAACCGTTAGAACTGGACATGGAACAACAGACTGTCCAAATCAGGAAAGGAGTACGTCAAGGCTATATATTGTCACCCTGCTTATTCAACTTAAATGCAGAGCACATCGTGTGAAATGCCGGGCTGGATGAAGTACAAGCTGGAATCAAGACTGCCAGGAGAAACATCAATAACCTCAGATACGCAGATGACACCACCCTTATGGCAGAAAGCGAAGAAGAATTAAAGAGCCTCTTAATAAAAGTGAAAGGGAAGGGTGAAAAAGTTGGCTTAAAACTCAACATTCAGAAAACTAAGATCACGGCATCCGGTCCCATCACTTCATGGCAAACAGATGGGGAAACAATGGAAACAGTGACAGACTTTATTTTGGGGGCTCCAAAATCACTGCAGGTGGCGACTGCAGCCATGAAATTAAAAGACACTTGCTCCTTGGAAGAAAAGCTATGACAAACCTTGACAGCATATTAAAAAAGCAGAGACATTACTTCGCTGACAAAGGTCCATCTAGTCCAAGCTACGGTTTTTCCAGTAGTCATGTATGGATGCGACAGTTGGACTAGAAAGAAAGCTGAATGCCGAAGAATTGAAGCTTTTGAGCTGTGGTGTTGGAGAAGACTCCTCAGAGTTCCTTGGACTGCAAGGAGATCAAACTAGTCGATCCTAAAGGAAATCAGTCCTGAATATTCATTGGAAGAACTGATGCTGAAGCTGAAACTCCAATACTTTGGCCACTGATGTGAAGAACTGACTCATTGGAAAAGATCCTGATGCTGGCAAGAGGAGAAGGGGACAACAGAGGATGAGATGGTTGGATGGCATCACCGACTTGATGGACATGAGTCTGAGTAAACTCTGGGAGTTGGTGATGAACAGGGAGGCCTGGCGTGCTGCAGTTCATGGGGTCGCAAAGAGTCGGACACAACTGAGCGACTGAGCTGAACTGACTGAACCACCCTCTATAAACCAGCAGGCACAACACCCTTCCTCCTCTCCTTGCTCCCCTGGTATTCTCCATCATCTACCTTGCTTTATTTTTCTTCTTAGTCTATCTCATCACAAGATTTACCAAATATCTATTTTTTGTTTACTGTCCATTCTTCCCTATTAAAATACAAGTTCCATGAAAGGCAAGACTTGTTCACTGCTAACCTCCCCCCAGCACATTGCGAGGTTATCTGGCATGCCGAAGATGATAAAATATTTGTTGAATCAATTAAATGAAAGACTAATTAAGGGAGTATGGAAACAGCTGGACAACAGATGATACAATATCCATGATAACTGTTATGGCTGATATGGCGTGCCAGTACCAAGTAAGGAGCAGATACACTGGTAATATAAAAATGTAAGGAGAAAGAAAAAGAAGCATAAAGACTACGAAATTAAAACCAGTAATACTAGCTGCCCGAGTCTTCTAATACTTGCCTTTGATCCATGATCAAAGAATCAGATTCTTTTACTGATCAGCCATAAAATCTTACCTTAAAAAATGAAAAAAAAAAAAAAATCATTTTTCGAAAAACCAACGAATGTTTCACCTCTTAAAGAGGAAGGCAGGGAAAGAACACACACACACCTTCACTCACAGGGCAAGATTTGAGTACCTTATCGAATCTCTCTTCTCAGAAGGGACAGACCCACACAAAGAAGCACTGCTTCCCTTGAGCCCCAGAGGTGGTGCAGGGCCAACCTGAGTCTTGGCGGGCCTGTGAGGTTTAATTACTTATTGTACTACAGTCCTTTTAGAATTGGTTTCTGCACTACTGCTATTCAAGATGAACTCAAACAATACCTTCTTTTTAAAATAGTATTTAGATTCACACGGCAGGTTCTCCTGCTTCTTAAACTCAGCATCAGTAAGGCCATATCCCCACCTGGGATATAAAGCAGAATCCATATTCCTAAGGTCCTTGTATCTTTGCTCCAGCTTTTCAGTGACTCGGATGGCGTATTTCCCCATTTGGACTATTTTTTTTTTTTAATTTTAATTTTTTTTGGCCACAAGTGGCATGCAAGATCTTAATTTCTGGACCAGGGATCAAACCTACATCCCCCACAGTAGAAGGGCTAAGTCTTAACCACTAGA
Source organism: Redunca redunca (assembly GCA_006410935.1). Taxonomy (NCBI): domain Eukaryota; kingdom Metazoa; phylum Chordata; class Mammalia; order Artiodactyla; family Bovidae; genus Redunca; species Redunca redunca. The sequence goes on from SJYQ01005103.1 coordinate 276,616, forward strand.
TTGCCAGGAATGTTCCCTAGACTTTAAAAATAATAGTATTTAAATAACATTGAATCTCTAACCTTATACTTGATTGCTGTCCTGAATCAGGAATATCTGAAACGGATGTCATGGTGGTGGTTTAGTCGCTAAGTCGTGTCTGACTCTTGCAACCCCGTGGACTGTACGTTGCCTGCCAGGCTCCGTTGTCCATGGGATTCTCCAGACAAGAATGCTGGAGCAGGTTGCCATTTCCTTCTCTAAGGGATCGTCCCGAAACAGGAATCAAACCCAGGCCTCCTGTATTGCAGGCAGATTCTTTACCAACCGAGCCACAGGGGAAGCTCAATATGGGCAAATGGCAAAGCTCGGAATACACCGCCAGGGTGATGAATACTACTGACTTCTTATTGGCTTCTTATAATGCAATTAGAGAGAAATATGCACTAAAGGTGTGCTTCCCTGGTGCCTCAGTCAGTAAAGGTCCACCTGCAATGCGGGAGACCTGGGTTCGATCCCTGGGTTGGGAAGATCCCCTGGAAGAGGGCATGGCAACCCACCCCGGTATTCTTGCCTGAAGGACCCCCATGGACAGAGGAGCTACAATCCATGGGGTCGCAAAGAGTTGGGCACGACTGAGTGCCTAAGCACAGCACAGCACAAGCCCTAAGGACAGGAGAGATCCACACAGACATGTACCCAGCTCACCTTCACTTCCCCACCCTCTGTCTTGATCTTTTTCCAATTTAGTTGAACCACACTGGGTCAAAGCCCTCAGATCACTAGGTACTCCCTAAAATTAAACAGTTACTTAGACCAAATGGTGGCTCAGACGATAAAGAGCCTGCCTGCAATGCAGGAGAGGCAGGTTCGATCCTTGAGTCAGGAAGATTCCCCTGGAGGAGGGGACGGCAACCCATTCCAGTATTCTTGCCTGGAGAATTCCATGGGTATCTTACTCCTTTCTCCGGGGGGGTGGGGTCTTCCTGACCCAGGAATCAAAGCCGGGTCCCCTGCATACCGGCAGATTCCTTACCATCTGAGCCACCAGGGAAGCCCTGTCCAAGTCTACAAGACCTTAAATCAATCATAAAATTTTTACTCCACAGAAGAAAATCTCCCTCCTTTTCTACCAAATCTGTAGGTTAGGATGCTTTCAGCTGCAAGTAACAGAAATAGTTTTAAGACAAATGGGATGTGTCATCTCAAAATAACCGGAAGTGTCAGGCACTCCAGAATGGATGAATTCAGCAGCTCAGGGACAGAATCGAAGACCCAGATGCTTTCCTTCTTTCTGCTCGAAGACCTCAGTGTGCTGGCTCTTTCCTTGGTTTGTCCCCTCTGGTCCCAAGGATGGCTACGGGCATCACAGCCTCAGAGAAAAATACCCTGCTTTCTACCTCTTCTGAAAGGGGAGGAAAGCCTTCTCAGAAGCCCTCCCCCCAGGACATCCCCCACATCTCAGTGGCCAGAACTGTGCTCATGCCCATTCCTAACCCAACTTGTGGCAAGGAAAGAGGAATCATCAAGATGAGTGTAAACTACTCAAGACTGGGCCCCTGGGGCTGAGGAGAGGCCCAACCTCCTCTGAAGTGTCTGGTTGTCCGATACCTACATAAATTTGGCATTCTGTCAACAAGCAACCAACCACATCCACCGCAACTCCCTCAAATGCTGTCCTCCCCTGTACTGACCTTGGGGAAACCATGTCCAGTTTAGTAGGTCAGAATTCAATTACGGAGAGGAAGAGATTAAGTCACACCTTAATGCAACCATAAGCCTATGAGGTTTATTCAATATTTAGTCAGTCATCGTATTTATAAAAAGTGTAAAAACACTTAACATAGGCCAATCCATCAACCACCCTGAGAGGTAGCAAAACCCTCAACCACAATGAAAGAGTCTAACATAAATCAACTTCTGCCTCCCATCTACTGTATTTAATATTTCCAGGAAATAACTCCTCCTCCTTGGGCTTTATTCGTTGTTTTGTTTATAGAAAATGAGGGGCTTCCCTGGCAGTCCAGTGGTTAAGACTCTGACTTTCAATGCAGGCGGTGCAGGTTCGATCCCTGGTCAGGGAGCTGAGATCCCACGTGTCTCAGGATCAAAACAATAAAACAGAAAACAGAAACAATACTGTGACAAATTCAATAAAGACCAAAAAAAAAAAAAAGACCTTAAAATAAAAAACTTTTCTAAAAAAAAAAAAAGAAACCAAGGGGAAATATTGTGATGGGAATTAGAGCTAAGCTGGTGATGCCCTGTCCACATCCACTCTGGCCACACCATTACAGAGCACATTCCAAGTGTACCTCTTTGCCCAATCGCTTTATCTGGTAGTTGAAGCCAGCAAGTGCACAGTGGACCTAAGTGCTATCAGATTAATGCTCCTCCCAACAGCCCTCAACCAGTGACTAATGGCCATGGGTGTATAAACATCTGAGCTTCTAGACCTTGCAGGTGAAGTAACTCTGAAACTTGAGTTCTACACTAGCTCCAGGTGATCACAGAGCCTTGACAATACCCCCTGTACTGGCTGTGTTCCCTTCCCTGCCTCCCTCCCTACTGGTGTTTCTTGGAATCACCTTCCAAAAAACTGATTGCACTCGATTCCCTGTCTCTCAGTGTCTGCATCTGGGAGAACCCAAGGACAGGAATGCAAACAGAGAGAAAAGTTAGTGTTTCCATTTGAAGAAATATTAAGAAGCTTCCCCCCAAAAAAGCATTCACAATTTCTTAAAAAAGTAATATATTTTGAAGCAAATATTTTTAGAAGATTTGGATGTTCATATATAGTCCTAATCTTTGCTATAGTTTTAAAAATTAGATTCAAAGTACACCTGAAAACTATTTCCTCATATCAAAGATAATACTTTCACTATAGAGATCTAGAAAGTAGTTATGCCATCAATGTCATAACTGATGAGAATCTAGCTTAAATGAAGATTGCAATAGAAAACTTTTAACTAAAGAAAAAGTTCTCTCTGAATATCTTTAAACCTGGAGACCAAAACAATGGGGTATTGGATGAGAAATGACAGGAACTTATAATTACCTCTTACAGTAACGTTTCTAATACAGTAATGGAACTTTAAGCAGTTATGTCAGACTTGAGAGTCTTCCAATTACATCAGAGTTGAAATGACACTTCAATACCAATAATTTAAATATATCCTTAACCCTTGATATCTAACCACAGCTTTTGCATAAGTTAAAAATAAAAGTTGAAGTTTATTTAAAATTAACACACTAGTGGTTAAATCAGTTTAATTCAGAAACCCAGCTTACATCCACAAAATCGTTTTTAAAAGTTTTAGGTACTTTCTAAAATTGACATATATTAGATAATCAAACCAATAGAGACTGAGGTGTTGATCATGACAAAGGTGTAACAGACCCCAAAATAGATCTCTGAAGCAATTTGAACCTCACATAAAGGATCTGATCAACTCGTGGGGCAAGTCTGTCTCTAGGTTTCTAAGTGAAAACAGAAGGAAAAAGCCCAATGCCCTGTTTGTACATAATGCTTTGTACTTTGTGCTGCGCTTCCAGACACATTCAGAGTCTCAGCATCTCTGAAGATACACAAAGTCGGTATTTTCAGACATATATGATAGGAGAAATAAACAGAATGACTGACTGATGATTCCACAGCTAATAAGTGTCAAAGGTGGGAAGGTAGGCTAGGAACTCAGGTCTTCTGACAGTCTGCTTCCTGTCTTTTCTACCTAAAAAGGGCAGAAAAATGGGCAGCTGGCCAGTCCTAAAAGACCTTGAGACCCTGTGAGGGTGTGGTTTATCCTGGCAAACATTTACCAACCCAAGCCACAAAGTGCTACATGGGATACACTCAAATGGCTCAAAAATAATGTTTTCTTTCTCCTAAACTATGACATGCTGAGGCTCCAAATTTCCCTTTTTTAAATATGGTTTCTAAAATTTATTTATTTGGCTGTGTCAGGTCTTAGTTGCAGCACGTGGGATGTAGCTCCCTAACCAGGGGCTGAATCTGGGCCCCCTGCATTGGGAACACGGAGTCTTAGCCACTGCACCACCAAGAAGTCTGTCTAAATTTTCTGTAAAATACACAATGTATTAATGGCATATAATTTCTGACAACTATAAATGACTGCTGAGCTAAAGGACTGTGTTAAGTCACCCAGGCTCAGCCCAGGGCTAATCTAGAGGAAGACTGCTGGACACCCACACAGAGCCACAGAGCAATCACTATTTTCCTCCCAACCCTGCTCCTTTCCTTTGTATTTCCAAGGTCAGCAGCACCATCTGCCCGGGCACCTCACAGTCCTTGATTCTGCCGCCGCCTTCATCCCCACAGCCCATCTATGGTGAGGGCCCAGGACTTGTATCCATCTCTCTCTTGTCTGACTCCCTCGCTCAGTCCTTTCCCCCATGACCTTGATCCAAACCACCGTCATTCAGTGCCTGGCTGACCACCACCACCACCAGGGGTCTCCTGCTGGGCTCCCTTTCTCCTGGGTAGCTCCCTACACATCCAACCTCCAACCTGCCACAGTAAACTGTCCAAAATACACATTTGATCGTGAGGTCCACTGCTGGAAATCTTTCCGTGACTCCCCACTGCCCTCGGGATAAACAAAACCCTCACAGGCTCTCAAGGTCCTTCAGGACTGGCCCGCTGCCCCTTTCTCTAAGTCTTCTCTTGCCTCTCCTCTCCAAAGGACTGTCTGCCCAAAGTTTCTGAAAGCTGTCACTTTCCTCAGGGTCATCGCCGAAAGTGTTCTCTCAGCTGGAAAACTCTCCCGTTCTCCCATTCCCCTTCCCCACCGATTCCTCATTCATCAGTGCAGTCTGCAGAGAGGTCACAGGAGTTTCAACCCCAGGGGCTCCTCCACGTAACCACCTATGTGACTTCAGACAAGTGACTTGACCTCTCTATTGTTTCCACCGGATCATAGAAAAGGTGAGGGAATTAAAAAAAAAAAAATCTAATTCTTCTTCATTGACTATGCCAAAGCCTCAACTGTGAGAATCACAACAAACTGTGGAGAATTCTTAAAGAGATGGGAATACCAGACCATTTACCTGTCTCCTGAGAAACCTGTATATAGGTCAAGCAGCAACAGGCAGAACCAGACATGAAACACTGGACTGGTTCAAAAATGGGAAAGGAGTATTTTAAAACTGTATATGGTCAGCCAGCTAATTTAACTTATATGCAGAGTACATCATGTGAAATGCCAAGCTGGATAAATCACAAGCTGAAATCAAGATTGCCGGGAGAAATAACAATAACCTCAGATATGCAGATAATGCCACTCTAATGGCAGAAAAGAAACTGAAGAGCCTCTTGAAGAAGGTGAAAGCAGAGAGTGAAGAAGCTGGCTTAAAACTCAATATTCAAAAAACTAAGATCATGGCATCCAGTCCCATCACTTCATGGCAGGAAATAGATGGGGGAAAAGTGGAAGCAGTGACAGATTTTATTTTCTTGGGCTATAATATCACTACAGACAGTGACTGCAGCCACAAAAAATAAAAGACGGTTGCTCCTTGGAAGGAAAGCTCTGACAAACCTAGACACCATATTAAAAAGCAGAGACACTACTTTGCTGACAAAGGTCCAAATAGTCAAAGTTATGGTTTTTCCAGTACCAATGTAAGAGCTGGGCCATAAAGAAGGCTGAGCACCAAAGAACTGATGCCTTTGAACTATGGTGCTGGAGAAGATTCTTGGGAGTCCCTTTGACAGCAAGATCAAACCAGTCAATCCTAAAGGAAATCAACCCTGAATATTCATTGGAAGGATTGATGCTGAAGCTCCAATATTTTGGCCATCTAATGAGAAGGGCCAACAAAAGACCCTGATGCTGGGAAAGATTGAAGCAGGAGGAGAATAGAGGAAAAGACGATGAGATGGTTGGATGACATCACTGACTCAATGGACATGAGTTGGAGCAAAGTCCGGGATAGAGTGAAGAACAGGGAAGCCTGGCATACTACAGTCCATGGGACTGCAAAGAGTCAGACATGATTTAGCAACTGAACAACAACAACTCTATTATCTTAGCTTTCTTTCAGTAAAATGGGGGTATTAATGAGACCTACCTGACTGGAGTAACTGAATTAACTGAGGCACTTAAAAGAGCATCTGGTACATGGTAAGCTTTTTCATTTTGCCTTATTCCCATTATTAACCAACACCATCATCATCATCTTTCCTTCCACATGTTGGATTAAATGTTACTTCTTCCAGAAAACCTTTAAACCTCTGAAAAGGTACCCCCATAGCTGGCTCCCAGTAAACTTTTTGGAGCTGCTTTTGTAATGATCTGTGTCCTCTCCTAGAACAAAGAAGGTACAGGCCAACACTTTCTTACGCCCTACTAATCCCCAGCTCCAGTACTGTATGCCTAGCATATAGTCAGCACATAATGCATGTTTCTCTGCTGAATGAATGAACAAACTGATTCTACAGTTTAATCACTACAAATGTCATCCAGATGGCCCACTAAAATCAGAATTTCTTCTGGTTAAACCTAAGCCCATTTTGCTTCTTCATCATTTGGAAGACTTTAATTTTTTTTTTTTTAAGAAAATGAATATCCTCTCCTGTCTACTGGCCCAATCAGTATCACTCACATTAATTTCACAATAAAGACAATTTTGTAAAAATCCACCTTTAAAGAAAGAAAGATTTTAAATGTTCTTGTCTATAAATGCAATAAATATAAACTAAAAAATGGGACCACCAAAAAAAATTGCAAACAGAAAATAAGAACACACTGTTCTCTCAATTTTTTATAGTGAAGAAGCTTTCAGAGTCTTCAGCTGTTCTTCCTATGGTCTTACCCAAAAGCAAAGTAAAATTTCCATTATTTGCATCTACCAAAACCCATTCTTATTGACCCCTACCCTCACCTGATCTTCAATTAGTAAAGACTGAGTATGCTGCACTCAATATGCCAGCAAATTTGGAAAACTCAGCAGTGGCCACAGGGCAGTTTTCATTCCAATCCTAAAGAAAGGCAATGCCAAAGAATGCTCAAACTACCGCACAATTGCACTCATCTCACACGCTAGTAAAGTCATGCTCAAAATTCTCCAAGCCAGGCTTCAGCAATATATGAACTGTGAACTTCCTGATGTTCAAGCTGGTTTTAGAAAAGGCAGAGGAACCAGAGATCAAATGGCCAACATCTGCCGGATCATGGAAAAAGCAAGAGAGTTCCAGAAAAACATCTACTTCTGCTTTATTGACTATGCCAAAGCCTTTGACTGTGTGGATCACAATAAACTGTGGAAAATTCTCAAAGAGATGGGAATACCAGACCACCTGACCTGCCTCTTGAGAAACCTATATGTAGGTCAGGAAGCAACAGTTAGAACAGCACATGGAATAACAGACTAGTTCCAAATAGGAAAAGGAGTACATCAAGGCTATAAATTGTCACCCTGCTTATTTAACTTATATGCAGGGTACATCATGAGAAAAGCTGGGCTGGAAGAAACACAAGCTGGAATCAAGACTGCCAGGAGAAATATCAATAATCTCAGATATGCAGATGACACCACCCTTATGGCAGAAAGTGAAGAGGAACTAAAAAGCCTCTTGATGAAAGTGAAAGAGAGTGAAAAAGTTGGCTTAAAGCTCAACAATCAGAAAACGAAGATCATGGCATCTGGTCCCATCACTTCATGGCAAATAGATGGGGAAACAGTGGAAACAGTGGCAGACTATTTTTGGGGCTCCAAAATCACCGCAGATGGTGATTGCAGCCATGAAATTAAAAGACGCTTACTCCTTGGAAGAAAAGTTGTGACCAACCTAGACAGCATATTGAAAAGCAGAGACATTACTTTGCCGACTAAGGTCCATCTAGTCAAGGCTATAGGTTTTCCAGGGGTCATGTATTGATGTGAGAGTTGGACTGTGAAGAAGGCTGAGTGCCAAAGAATTGATGCTTCTGAACTGTGGTGTTGGAGAAGACTCTTGAGTGTCCCTTGGACTGCAAGGAGAGCCAACCAGTCCATTCTGAAGGAGATCAGCCCTGGGATTTCTTTGGAAGGACTGATGCTAAAGCTGAAACTCCAGTACTTTGGCCACCTCATGCGAAGAGTTGACTCATTGGAAAAGACTCTGATGATGGGAGGGATTGGGGGCAGGAGGAAAAGGTAATGACAGAGGATGAGATGGCTGGATGGCATCACCGACTCAATGGACGTGAGTTTGAGTGGACTCTGGGAGATGGTGCTGGACAGGGAGGCCTGGCGTGCTGCGATTCATGGGGTTGCAATGCGTCAGACACAACTGAGCAACTGAACTGAACTGAACTGATGCTGCTTGTAGTTCTCATTGCATAACAACGTACAGAAGTTTCAAGTTTTGTCTGCTTTTTTCCTAATCTATTTTGAAAGCACAAACACAGAAGTAGCCTAAAATAGAATCTCTACTTAACTGTCAAAATTACATGTAAATATTTAGTACAGAAATCACTGGAAGTTTTAGCACTATTATAAACCAAGCCCTGGTACTAAGAATAGCTATCTGGCTAAAAAGCCTGCATGTATAACCCACTGCCTTCTTCCAAGACTAGCCCGATCCCAGCCCAGTGCTTCCCAAAATGCATGAGCTTAAGAATCAACTTAATTTGTTAAAAAACAAACAAACAAAAAATTTCCCCAAGTTTTTTTCTTAGAGATTTTCATTGAGTGGGTATGTAGTGAAGCCCTAGGCTCTATTTTTAACAATCACATCCAATTGATTCTTATGTCTCATAGATATTGTCATGACGAAAATACAGTAGAAATAGACCTTTCACTTTCAGGTAACATTTGAGGAAGTCTCGGACATATAAGCTCTTGGACACGTACTGCAAACTGTCTTAAAATCACCCTCATCAGGAACTTTGGCAGGAGCCTGGAGTTAGAACACATGGATTCAGTTTCTTCTGTCATTTACTATCTGTGTGACACTCCTTACAGTCACCACAGCTCCTTCTGGTCTTGGTATATGACTTAGTTATGGAAATCAGCTGAGAAAATTTGCAAAAGCAATTTGTAAATTGAGATGTCATCATTATGGTAAAATTTCATTAATCCAGCCTCCTCTAATTCAGAATGTGTGAACATCACTGTCTAACCTGCTGTGGGTTTTTTTCCCCCCTTATCTGTAAGGAGATCATCCCTTTCTCAAGACAGGTAATGATAGGTATTGGAACACATAGATAAGCAGCTGCTCCTTGTTCCACAGCAAAATTATTAGACTGAATGTGCAAGATTAGGGGAGCCTGTTTACTTTATTAGCTCCGTTGATGTGACAAGACGGGAGTTTCAGTGATCGTTAAAGCAAGCTTGGCAACATTTCCACTGGAAGTGAGTTTGGTAGTGAGCAATTACCACCAGGCATTACAGTAAAATCAATCTGGAGAATTAGGGTTTGTTTTTTTTTAACATACCAGGCGGGTTAAGGGAACTGTAAAAACTAGAACTTAAATTTCTAAAGGAGACTGTATGTACCCTTTCCTGGCCATCTTCAGAAGCATATCCTAAAACCTATATAATATTTCCTTGGCAATTTAGTGTCATCAATGTCATCTGTAGTTAAGGCCAGAGGCGCAGCCAAGGCTATAGATAAGACATTCTGGATCGATCCACGTGGCCTGAAGCACCATATATAATGAGGAAGTCCCCCGATTTTAATGTCCATGAAGGCATGTACCAAGAACAGGAAATAATGGTATCCTCGGGGCCACAGAGATGTGACGTTTCTTCAGAATTCAGGCTCTTGTACAGAGAAGGCTTCATGCCCCACACCAGCGGTCGAAATGTGTGATGGAGTTCAGTTTTGCCATCATCCTTGCTGTTGCCCGCCTCTGCCGGTCCTCCTTACGAGTTTTCCTCTCTTAATTCATCCCTCACAAATCTATTCTGCTGTCAGAGTCTGCTGCTCATCACTCCTACCATTAGTTTTTTTAGATACTTTTTTGTGTTGTTTTTTGGCTGCTGGGCATGTCAGATCTTAGTTTCCGGACCAAGAACCAAACCCATGACCCCTGCAGTGGAGTCTTATACCACTGGACCACCAGGAAGCCCCACTCCTACCCACTGCTTTTCATCAACCCACCACTGATGCATCCCCCACTTTCTGCTCTTTGCCACTGCTCTTCTCGCCTAGATATTCTCTATCATGTTCCCTGATACCCATAAAAACACACGAAAGGCTGCATTATCGTCTCGCCTCCTCCAGCTTCTTTCCCTAACAGTTCAACGGAAGAGGTCCTTCCGGTTTCGTCATTCTCTCCTTAGCCTCTCACAATTTTTCCGTTTTCTCCAGTTTCTCAGAAAATGGCCAACTAACCTTCTGCAGACGATCAACCAACTGCAGTATTCACTTCTTTCCATGAAGGAAAAAAATGCATGTACTCTATGCTCTGTGGTTAACTTTCTAGCAGTTATTAACGATACACACTGACCACTCAGTGCCTTTACTACCAAAGAGATATTCCAGGAAATTCAGTCCAATGTCCCCCAAAAGGTCTGTATACGGTGTGGGTTCATTTTATCAGGCCTCTGAAATAACAAAACTACATTTTGGTCAATACATCCTAAAATTCAATTTTTTCACTAATTCCTCTCAGCTTTACGAATTAGCAAACTTTACTAAAACCTTCATTGGGAAAGACTCTGTTATGAAAGGAAAGCCTACTTGCAACAATTTAAGACTTGAGGGGTCTTTCCTGGTGATCCAGTGATTGGCACTTGAAGGCCTGGGTTCAATCCCTGGTCAGGGAACTAAGATCCCACAGCCTCATGGTGCAGACAAAAGGAGGTTAAAAAAAAAAAATCTTGGGTTTAAATAATAAATATATTACCAAATTTTTATTAATACTGAAATGTTAAATCTGGCAGAGTGGTTGGTTTTATAACACATGCATAAAAAAAGATTAGTTTATTACCTATGCTACACAGGATGGGTTTCCTTGGTGGCTCAGTGGTAAAGAATCTGCCTGCCAATGCAGGAGATGCAAATTCGATCCCTGAACCGAAAAGATCTCCTGCAGAAGGAAATGGCAACCCATTCCAGTACTCTTGCCTGAAAAATGTCACAGACAGAGGAGCCCGGCGGGCTACAGACCATGGAGTCACAACAGTCCAACATGATTTATCAACTGAGCACTACACGCGTGCGCGCGCGCACGCACACACACACACACACACACACAGAGACATCTTTTTGCTCTCACTGCATTTCACACTTTCAAAACTGTTATCCCAGCTCTGCTGCAGTAATTCAATAACCCATCTTTGTCTAGTCAGCCTTGGTTTAATTTCAACCAGCTTTTAAGGCATCACTTCAGGTTTTAAAACAAAGAGAAAAAAAGGTGTACAAATTATTTTGCAAAATATAACCCACAAAATGGAAAACATCCCACCCCCCCGTCGAAACACAATTCAAAGAAAATATATTCATTCACTGCATATAATTTATTGTACACCCTCGACAGGTTTATAGTTAAGAACAAAGCCATGTGTGCATGCACAGGTGCTCGCACATACACACAAACAACTAAAAAGGTTAAGTGTGGAAAAGCCCACAAAGAAGGATAAAACAAGAGCTACTAGAATTCCAAAAGGACATGATGGCTTCCATCTGGGCAGCTGCTCAGAAACATTTAGAATCTGGACTCTGAAAAGTAGTAGAAGTTCACAAACAGGAGGAGTAAGGAAGAGAGAACAACAGAAGAAAGATCACTCCAGGCAGAGAACAACATTCAACAACCGCTGAACCACTGAATGTCTCTGCACGAACAAAAGGACACGGAAGCCGAGAGAAGCAGCTGAGTACAGGCATGTCTGGGACACAGAAAGTCATTCTGGGCAGTCTGACTCCAGGGCCTCTACTATGAGAGAACACCTCCCTGAGGTTATAGTCTGTATTTTGCTTTTAGACTAAATAATTTCACTTTTAGAGGTGGGGAGACCACTAATAGCTCTTAGATTTATAACTAAAAAGAGAATGTACAAAGAGAAGAGAATCCTCCACACACACACACACACACACACACACACACACACATACACACAAATACATTATCCCTCAAAAATACTGGAGTACCTGAATATTTTAATTCATTCAATAAGTTTAAGTTTCAGTGTTTACGTGCAGGCTCTGTTCTAGGCGCTGGAGATATAAAAGTGAACAAAAAAGATCTTCGTCTTCATGGTGCTGCCCCCCTAACAGGAGTAGACAAACAAGAAACATCAGAAACGAACACCACCTCCAGAATGGGAGATGGTGATAAACGCTATGACATCAGGCCCAAGGATAGCAGGCTGATGGGGTCAGAAGAGGCGTGGAGGAGACTGGGCCGTTGGTTTAAAGGGAGAAGGGAAGGTTTCACTGAGAAGGTGATATCTGAGTAAAGACTAGAAGGAAGGAAGAAGGCTTAGCCAAATGGACATCTGGGAAGAGCATCCAAGAAGAGGAGATAGCGAAAGGTCAAGGCAGCAAGGCCAAGCATGTTTAAGGAATCGAGTTCAAGGAGAAAGACAAGTGAAGCTAGAAAGGAGGGAGGGAGAGAGAGACAAAACGTGGGGAGAGAGGAGAGGTGCAACAAGGCAGGAGGCAGGTGGTCAAAAGCCTTGTCAACCACAGGAAGGATTTTGTGTTTTCATCTGAAGATATTGAAGGGATCTGGGCAAAGGATCACAGGACCTGACTAGAGCTTTTCAGGTTCCCTGGCTGCTCTTTAAGATACAATTATAGGGGAAGCAAGATGGGATCAGTGACAGGAGGCTGTTATTATATCAAGACAAAAGATTTCGGTAGCTTACACCAGAGTGATAGAAGAAACTGGATTCTGGGTATTCTGAAGTTAAAGTCAACAAGGTCCCCTTACAGACTGTACGTGGGTGCCAGAAGAGTCGTCGAAGATGACCTAAGGTTTTTACAAATGTCATTGAAAAGTTGCATAAGACCAGATTTTTCTAAGTCCGTCATAGCTTAGGCTCACTAATGGGAACCAAATTTTGGTAAACCAAGATTGTGGTAAATCTTTCCATAAACCAAGGAATTCTCCTGCAGTAGCATGAATCACCTTGTAACTGATCTATTCACAGCTTCAGAAGTCCAATAGTTTATCTGCTGAGTGACCTACATTATTTCGTGGTTTCAACAGTGCCCTTTTATCAAATAAGAATAATGTGTACAAATAAAGATGCCCTAAATATGTGTTCCTTGATACCCATAAAAACACACAAAAGGTTACATGAGACCCTCATTATCATCTTATTGTCATAATAATCCCAAAAAGTTATTGGCCCTATTTAATAGATGAAGGAAGTTATGCTCAGAGGTTAGCAATCTTCGCCCAAGGTCAAACAGCTTAGCAAGTAGCAAAGCTCACACTGCACTGACCCCAAAGCCAAACTTCCCCTTAGCGCTACTGTTACCCACTGTCACACTCTTGAGAGGCAGTAATGGTTCAAAAGCTTTTTTTTTTTTTAAGACTTTCCTCTTTTCTTGCCTTTCCTCTCTTTCCACAATGACGACATCATTTAACTAGAAATAACTTCACTTAACACCGTAAGGATAACTTTTCAGAAACTAGATAGTCTCCCTGGAACTGCCAGTTAAGAAACTGGGCAAACGCACTGTTTCACCAGACAAGATCAATAACAAAACAAAGCATTCCCTCTGAGACTGACATAGGCAGGCTTCTCAACTATCACACCTCAGTTCTGTGGAGTGACCTCGAGAAAGCAATGACCTGGTTTCCAGGTTCATTCAACAACCTTATCAGCCGGACCCTGATTAAGAGTAGCACTTCCCACACCATGGTGATTAGATATCCCCCAGGGAGACATAGTCTTTGAAAGATGATAAGCAGAAAGTGCACAGAAATGGCCTCCCTGACTATAAAGTATGGTTTTGCCTTTTTCAAGGCAATTTTAATGGAGATTATCTGAATAATTTGCACTGATCTATCTCTGTGGCAATACAACAGCTTCAGAAAGAAGACATAAGCAAAAATTTCTGTTTACATGTTGCAACTCAGGGATGTCCCTGGTAGTTCAATGGCTAAGACTCCACGCTTCCAATGCAGGGGACCCAGGTTCGATCCCTGGTTAGGGAACTAGATCCCACGTGCAGCAACTGAGAGTGTGCATGCTGCAACTAAAGATCCTGCGTGCCACAACTAAGACCTGGTACAGCAAATAGATAAAAAATAAAACTGCAACTCAACATTACCCTTCTGCTTAAAATCCCCACAATTGTTTTCCATGTTCTTAAACTGCCCTGCTCACGGCCCCTTCACCCCGCTCCGCTCCCATCTAGATCAGGCCTACGCTTTTTTGGCTCCAGGCACTCAGGTCTTATTTTAAGGGGACCCTGCTCCTTCTCAGCTCAGGAGCCTCACACCTGCTGATCCCCGTGCCGTCTGCTACTCCTCACTTCCCTTCAGATCTCAGGTCAGACCTCACTCTGACCTTCCTGCCCAAGGTGCCTCAGAACCAAGTGCTTCTGCTCGTCTACCACTTGACAGGGCAGTTTGTTCTTCGTTCCTGCTGGCCATCCCCCTGCTTCCTGGCCAGAACTCAAGAGGATTTGGGCAGTGGATGGACAAATGAATAGTGCTGAATCACAATCTCCACCCACCCTCCCTGCCTTAATCACCATCTATTCCAGAAGGCAGAGATACAAATTGCTATAATATTTCAGTATTTTTATTTTCATGATAGATGAGCAGGAGAGAAATGGAATGAATGATCTATGCTACAGACTGAATTCCTATGTTAGGGACAAAATATATACATTGAAATCCTAACCCTTGAATGTGATGGTATTGGGGGTGGGGGTCTTTGGGAGGTGATGAGGTCCTGAGGGTGGAGCCCTAACAAATGCTATCTGTGTCCTTGCAAGACACCCCAGAGAGTTCCCCCTGGCCCCTTCTGTCACAGAAAGATAGAGCAAGAAGACAGCTATCTATAAACCAGGAAGCAGTTACTCACCAGATCAGAATCTGCCAGCACCTTGATCTGACTTCCCAGACTTCAGAACTGAGTGAAATGTTTGTTGTTTAAGCCACTGAGTATACAGTATTTTGGTATAGCAGCCCAAAGACACACTATTAAATTTCTTTTAACTCATCCTTTACCTACAAATGAGTTTAAAGACAATGGAATTGACTTATTCAAATCCACTTACCTATATATTCTATTCACTAAATTTTTCAATAATTTTTTTCTGAAACCAAAAGAAATAAATTTCCTCAACCAACAAAAATAAACAGAAAATAGGTTTTGAAGCTCAACACTCTCAATTGCAGTAGTAAAGGTAATCTCAGTTTTCTGAAGATGGAGTCAACCAGCTATTAATTTTTTCTTACTAAGCCTTATATTGTCAATTAGCTAAAGTGATAGGTACATAATGCTACTAAGGTTAACAGTATTACTAGTTCAGTTCAGTTGCTCAGTCGTGTCCAACTCTTTGCGACCCCATGAACCGCAACATGCCAGGCTGCCTGTCCATCACCAACTCCCGGAGTTTACCCAAACTCATCATTGAGTCGGTGATGCCATCCAACCATCTCATCCTCTGTTGGTCCCTTCTCCTCCTGCCCTCAATCCTTCCCAGCACCAGGGTCTTTTCAAATGAGTCAGCTCTTCGCATAAAGTGGCCAAAGTATTGGAGTTTCAGCTTCAACATCAGTTCTCTCCAATGAACACCCAGGACTGATCTCCTTTAGGATGGACTGTTTGGATCTCCTTGAAGTCCAAGGGACTCTCAAGAGTCTTCTCCAATACCACAGTTCAAAAGCATCAATTCTTCTGCACTCAGCTTTCTTTACAGTCCAACTCTCACATCCATACATGACTATTGGGCTAGTAACAATAAGTTATCAAGCATTTATATACAAGGGCACTGCACCATCTGCTTTACATAGAGCAAGCATTCTCATTTACCCTTTACAGCAATACTATGAAACAGGCCCCAGTATTATCCCCATTTTGCAGATGAGAAAAGTGAGATTCATAGGTATCTACTACTTTACTCAATGCTACACTCTAGTAAGTACAGAGGAGGAGCTAGACTCCAAGTCTAGGTTTGAGTCTCTGAGGTCTCACATTTGACCCTTTAGAGGAAACTTAATACTGCATAGAAAGGAAGAACAAGGCGGGGGCGGGGACACGAAGAAGGAGACAGTACTGGTGTAAGGTTGGAGGCAACAGCTCAGAGTTCAGAGGCTGAATTTCTAATTCCAGGAAACCATCCTCTCTGGTTTTTCCTCCAAATAAGACTAGGGCATGCTTTTAGGTCCCATCCTCCAGCTGCACCTGCCATCTCTTACATAGCTGGAGCCTGAGTGCTTTAAGGTTGCCCCTGAGCTTCCCAGATGGCTCAGCAGGTAAATGTAAGAGACACAGGAGATGCATTTTCAATCCCTGGGTCGGGAAGATTCCCTGGAGAAGGAAATGGCAACTCACTCTAGTATGCTTGCCCGAAAAATCCCATGGACAGAGGAGTCTGGCAGGCTACAGTCTGTGGGGTCGCACAGAGGCGGACACGGCTGAGCACACAGCACACTGCCAACTCCCATCTGGAGACTGTGTTCATTTAGGCCTACAGACTTCCTTTTCAGGGCTGAAAGGCAAAATGAATAAATATTTTTAAGAACTTTTATGACTGAGTTCATCTGTTTCTCTGCCTTCTACCACCTGCCCTGCTCTAAAAACAAACAAACAAAAATACCCAGCACTACTTTCATTCTCACTCTGGTCAAAGTGCCAGGTTTATCACTCTGGCATTCTCAAATGGGTTTAGTGACTCTGGAGGTTCAGCTTGGTAAGTGTAACAAACTCCCTGTTGACATTCAGGAAACTGATAGGCCTGACTGGAAACTCTACTTTTACAGGACTCTTTGTTCTTGGAAGGAATATAGAACTTATCATATGACGACAGCAGGCAAGAGAGACTTACCTGCTAAACTCACCCACTAGAGACCTAGCGAAATCAGAGTGATTTACTTGCGTGGGACTGTGACTGGAGAGAAGGAAGGAAGGGATGACCCAGCTCTTGATCAGGAGATGAAGGACCTAAGTTAGAGGATGGGCCAGGTAACGGTCGGTCTTAAAAACCCACTTGACTAAGGAATCTGTGGTCTGGAGTATTTTTATGGACTGCAAAGTCCAACTGTATTTCAGGGATTTTCCAAGCTTTTAAGTTTAGAAGAACTGGTATCTGATCAATGTGCCGATTACTGTGGGAAAAAACAAAAAAGGAGGACCCACAGTCCCTGCCTCTCAGATTCTAAAATCTAAGGCTGGGTGGGGTGGCAGGAATTAAACATACTCACATGCAGAGACTTAAGCATGACAAGTATAAAAATATACCACCAACTCAACACACATTATTATATAATACTTAAAAATAATTTGTTAAGAAGATTTAGAAAGTATTAGAAAGCAGACAGTGCCTCCCTAATAACAGCGAGACCCCCTAAAACCAAGCTCCCTTACTGAGTTTATGATTAATCTCTTTATCCAAAACTTTATTTCTTTTCTGGTCCCTTCTACCTCAATCCTGTGCTAACTGAACATCAACCAACCACAGTCAAAAGACTACAATCACTATCGTTAACATCATTCATATCCTGAAACTGCTGTTGTCAGTATCATTAAGGTACAAACTCAAGCTGCTCCCCCAGGGCAAGGAGAGCTCACAGACTCCTGTGCCATGGACCACCTGGCCTGAGAATCGGAAACCAGACACCCTGACTCCCGAAACTATGATTAGGAAATGTCATGGAAATGTCACTAGATGATGATTAATCCCAGCCACTTAAAAAAAAAAAAACAACAGAAAAACTCTAAACACAAAGTCAGAGTGGATCTGAGACTTGTCTCCCACACCCGTCTGCTGCTTCCTTGCTGAGCTGCTTCAGTCGCCTCCGATTCTTCATGACTCTGTGGGCTGCAGCCTGCCGGACTCCTCTGTCCGTGGGATTCTCCAGGCAAGAATATGGGAGTGGGTTGCTATGCCCTCCTCCAGGGGATCTTCCCGACCCAGGGATCGAACCCACATCTTTTACGTCTCAAGCACTGGCAGGCAGGTTCCTTACTCCCAGGGCCGCCTGGGAAGCTCCAGATAAACCTTCATTGTGCTGCAAACACCAGCTGTCGGTTTGGCTTTCAGGGCCACGGGCACATGAGCCCTGGCATGGTTACCCTAATACTCGGCTGAACAAATCACCTGTTTTTAATTACAACTTAACCCTAATTACTCAAGTATCATGTCTGCTGCTTTGTTTTCCAAATCATTCCGGTTTTTGTTTTCCAAAGACTCCCTGAATTTGGAGAGATAAAGGACAAAGTATTTTAAGATTCAGGCCACCACATGTAAGTAATGTTACAAATAACAACTTGTTCATTTCTTCTACTTAAGTATTTAAAAGAGAAATTTCCCAACAAGTAAACTGGATAATATTTCACTTTATGATCCTCTCTGCTAGATTACCAGTGTTCGAGTTCAAATTTCATTTCTAATCTTTTAAATACTGCCCTTAATTTATCAAAATCCTTCCTCTGAGGTCAAATCTTTTCAATATAAACATTACTCATGAAATGACAATGTCACAACACTTGACTTTTACTATGGATTATTATATAGATGACTTAGATCATTTAAGTTACCAGCCACTGTCGTCAATTTTAGATAGTTAAAAAAAATTATTACCATAAGTCTTTAATTACAAACTATAAAACTTATTCATCTTCTTATATGATTTTCTAAGACAATGGAGTCTTATTCCACTATTTCAAAAGTCAACAAATTTTCTAAACCAGACAACCAAGAACTCAGGCTTATCAACAGTGTAATTATAATCTTGGTTATAACAACGTTGAGCACTTCACTTGCTTTTTCAATGATGAAAAAACAGTAAGTTTTAAAAATATATATTATGTTAATAGATGCTTATTCATTCCTACTTGAGATGTTTTTTGTTGCAGTTCCAAAAGGTTACTTTATGTTTTTCCTACTAAGTCGTTGAAATGTTTGAGCGAATAAAGTTAAGAATATGGAGTAACATTATTTATATACCTTATTTGAGCCTAACCTGAAAGCAACCCCTAACCCGCCCAAAATTCAACAAAATGCTCTGTGAATTATATATAAAACCAATCATAATTTTACAAATCAATAATAAAACAGCAGAATGAATAATTAGAGAATGGCAATATCACTTGGTTTAAAAAAAAAAAAGCTAATAAAAACAAAACATCGAGAAAGAAAATCAACAAAAAAGGCAGAAATGGAAAAAAGCAAAACTTTCCTGTGGAATTTTCCCAACTTCTCTAGTCTGACCTTTCCCTTATATCTTCAGAATTCTTGCCTAGAGGAATGGTAAACCAGACACCCTAACTGGCGAAACTATGATTAGGTTTGTTTAGCTCACTCTCTGTGGGAATACTCGTTCCCACAAATCTGCAGAAGGCATTTCTGACTTCTACATGAAGAGTTATCATCTTGAAGAAACGATAATTCTTGCTAGTCATTAGGACTCCAGGACAGCTTAGCCAAGAATTAAAAAAAAAAAAAAAGATTTTTACATTATATGAAATAGGCCGAATCCAAGGTTCCAAAGAGCAGAAAGACTTCTGAAATTCTGTCCTTTCTCCATCCTCGACCCCCAAAAGACAACAGAATGCTTTTCATTCTGAGCACAGGGCCTGTATTCAAGCCAAAGACTTTTTGTTTCAAAAACTCTCCTAACGAGGTAGCCTGTGACTGAGGAAGCAACCAGCAAGACAACTAACTCCCTGGACCCGGAATGGCTTAAAAGGCACAAGCCCCAGCGAGTTGAGACAAGATTTCTCCCGCACCCAAGTGGCACTTTAGATTCGCTGAGCTAAGCCAGCACTGTGTTTAGTATTTAAAAACTCTACTACGAGTCTAAGCAAGCCAGGCGACGTAATGGGGGACAAGCGGGTACGCAAGACGCAGGAGCCTCAGAAAGGAGGAGAGGGGAGTTGGGGACGCGAAGGCCAAGCGCCGGGCCCGAAAATGGTCAGCGCGAGCCAGGCCAGGCCCAGAGCCGCGCGAGCCGCAGCAGGAGTCAGAGGGAGGGCGGCGCGGGATTCGACTCACCTGCCCATTCACCGAGCCTCGGTCCGACCCCCGACTCGTTACCCAAACCCCAGACCCGAACGGCCGTGAAGAGCAAGCACAAGATACGCAGGGCCAGGTAGGCCACGGTGCTGGCGCCCACCCAGTACAGGAAACCGGTGGCAGGCAAAACGCTCTCCATGGCTTTCAACCAGGCCTCACTACCTTCGTGAATGAAAAAAAACGAGTGAATGAATCCAGGAAGAGGCGCGGCGGTGACGGTGAGGACGACAGTAATGGGGGCTGCGCTCCACCCCCGGGCCTCCACCGCCCCATTGAGTCTAAGCCCCGCCCACAGCACCACATCCGTGCCGCCATTGGTGACCTATCGTTCGTTCCTGCGAGCAGCGCGTCAATCATTGGCTGACTCTAGCACCACTGCCCCGCCCACGACCTCCCCTTTCCCCACTCGACCGCGTATCCTTTCTAAGGCTGCTGATCGCTCACTTGCAAATCAAACTTCAGCCTCGCCCAACGCGTCACCACGCCCCCAGGATTCCTCCGCGTGTGGGGAGGACTTCAGTTCGGTTCAGTTCAGGACTTCTCAGCCGATCAAATCGCCCACGTCTCTCATTGGCTGGAGCAGTCCTCACGACTACCAGAGGTTGTGCTCCGATTGGCCAATCAGACCCAGTCCGGTTAGAGCTCGGGTTTGAGGACCGAATGGAAAGAGAGATACCGCTCGTAAATGACAAGATTGTAGTAGTAAATTGAGGCGGAGCCGTGGTTTTGTTTTCACATCTTTATTAAACAACTCGGTATCATTGTCAAATGTGCTGTCGTTGTTCCCGATAGCTTTTCCGAATAAACAATTGCTTCTCCTGTTTCCGTGCGACCGCAGGACACAGCTTCGCTGCGGTTACACATCCGTGTGTAAAGCGAAGTGAAGTCGCTCAGTCGTGTCCGACTCTTTGCGACCCCGTGGACTGTAGCCTACCAGGCTGTTCTGTCCATGAGATTCTCCAGGCAAGAATACTGGAATGGGTAACTGCTACTGCTAAGTCACTTCAGTCGTGTCCGACTCTGTGCGACCCCGTAGACAGCAGCCCACCAGGCTCCCCCGGCCCTGGGATTCTGCAGGCAAGAACACTGGAGTGGGTTGCCATTTCCTTCTCCAATGCATGAAAGTGTCTGCCCCAACTCACAGGCTAGGAAGGTAAATAAAAACTGCAACGGGCTAGTGCCCCACCTCCCCGGGAGTCAGTTCCCACCCCATCCCCCACCCCGAGGAACCTGCAGAGGCCACTTGGCCATCCAAAGCAGAGGGCGCGTCCCGTCCCCACCTGGCTCCCAGGCTGTCACTCAGGGGAAGAACAGTCATTTGAGGCCTAGGTTCATTTTCTCTGAACTAGGAAAGCCTTCAAAGAGAACCAGAAAGGGCTGTTCAATCTCCACCTTCAGGCAAATACTTCAGGCAGCAGGAAGAACCACCAGAAGCAGGAGCCAAGCCACCAAAAATGTGGAAAGACAGGNGCCAAATTTTTCACTCTCCTCTTTCACTTTCATCAAGAGGCTTTTGAGTTCCTCTTCACTTTCTGCCATAAGGGTGGTGTCAGCTGCATATCTGAGGTTATTGATATTTCTCCCAGCAATCTTGATTGCAGCTTGTGCTTCTTCCAGCCCAGCTTTTCACATGATGTACTCTGCATAGAAGTTAAATAAGCAGGGTGACAATTTATAGCCTTGACGTACTCCT
>SJYQ01005106.1:0-15637 GCA_006410935.1 Redunca redunca
GGCTCTAGATGAGTGATCACACCATCATGATTATCTGGGTCATGAAGATCTTTTTTGTATAATTCTTCTGTGTATTCTTGCCACCTCTTGTTAATATTTTCTGCTTCTGTTAGGTCCATACAATTTCTGTCCTTTATTGAGCCCATCTTTGCATGAAATGTTCCCTTCTTATCTCTATTTTTCTTGAAGAGATCGCTAGTCTTTCCCATTCTNTCTATTTCTTTGCATTGATTGCTGAAGAAGGCTTTCTTATCTCTCCTTGCTATTCTTTGGAACTCTGCATTCAGATGCTTATATCTTTCCTTTTCTCCTTTGCTTTTCGCTTCTCTTCTTTTCTCAGCATTTTGCTTTTTTGCATTTCTTTTCCATGGGTATGGTCTTGATCCCTGTCTCCTGTACAATGTCATGAACCTCATTCCACAGTTCATCAGGCACTCTCTCTATCAGATCTAGGCCTTTAAATCTATTTCTCACTTCCACTGTATAATCATAAGAGTTTTGATTCAGGTCATACCTGAATGGTCTAGTGGTTTTCCTAATTAAGAAGCCTACAAATAATAAATGCTGGAGGGGGTGTAGAGAAAATAGTACGCTTCTACTCTGTTGGTAGGAATGTAAACTAGTGCAGCCACTATGGAGAAGAGTATGGAGGATTCTTTAAAAAACTAAAAACAGTTGCCATATGATCCTGCAATCCAGCACTTGGCATGAAATGAATGTGAAAGCAAAAGCAGCTCAGTCATGTCTGACTCTTCGGGACAGCATGGACTGTAGCCTGCCAGGTTTCTCTACCTATGGGATTCTTCAGGCAATTCTACTGGAGTAGGTAATCATTCCCTTCTCCAGGGAATAGATCCAGACATAGATCCAGACAGAATTCTAAGTCAAAAAGATACATGCACCCCAGTTTTCATAGCAGCATTATTTTTAACAGCCAAGACATGGAAGCAATCTAAATGTCCAACAACAGATAGATAAGGAAGAAGTGGTAAATCTATACAATGGAATATCATTCAGCCATAAAAAGAATGAAATAATGCCATTTGTAGCAGCATGATTGGGTCTGCTGCTAAGCCACTTCAGTCATGTCCAACTCTGTGCAACCCCATAGACGGCAGCCCACCAGGCTCCCCTGTCCCTGGGATTCTCCAGGCAAGAACACTGGAGTGGGTTGCCATTTCCTTCTCCAGTGCATGAAAGTGAAAGGTGAAAGTGAAGTCGCTCAGTCATGTCCGACTCTTAGCGACCCCATGGACTGCAGCCAGCCAGGCTCCTCCAGCCATAGGATTATCCAGGCAAGAGTACTGGAGTAGGGTGCCATTGCCTTCTCCTATGACTGGATCTAGGGATTATCATATTAAGTGAAATAAGTCAGACAGAGAAAGACAAATATCATATGATATTGTTTATACGTGGAATCTAAACATATATGAATGAACTTACAAAACAAAAATAGACTCACAGACATAGAAAACAAACTTACAGTTACCAAAGGGGATAGTGGGGAGTGGGCGGAGAGATAAAATAGCAGTTTCAGAGTAACATACACACACTGCTGCTGCTGCTAAGTCGCTTCAGTCATCTCTGACTCTGTGTGACCCCATAGATGGCACCCATCAGGCACCCCATCCCTGGGATTCTCCAGGCAAGAACACTGGAGTGGGTTGCCACTTCCTTCTCCAGTGCATGAAAGTGAAAAGTGAAAGTAGAGTAGCTCAGTCAGTCGTGTCTGATTCCCTAGTGACCCCATGGACCGCAGCCAACCAGGCTCCCTAGTCTATGGGATTCTCCAGGCAAGAGTACTGGAGCGGAGTGCCATCACCCTCTCCCATACACACACTACTATATACACAATAGATAAACAACAAGGATCTACTGTATAGCACAGGGAATTATACTCAACATCCTGTAATAACCTTTATTGGAAAAGAATGTGAAAAAAATATA
Source organism: Redunca redunca (assembly GCA_006410935.1). Classification (NCBI taxonomy): domain Eukaryota; kingdom Metazoa; phylum Chordata; class Mammalia; order Artiodactyla; family Bovidae; genus Redunca; species Redunca redunca. The sequence continues at coordinate 1,948 of SJYQ01005106.1, forward strand.
TATATATAGCATTAATTGAATCACTTTGCTGTACACTTGAAACTGACATAATATTGTAAATTAACAACACTGCAATAAAAGAAAATAAAAAGGAGTCTCACAACCAGAAAAAGTCTAGTCTAACTGCAAAATGCAAAAGACAAAGAAAAAAAGAGACAAATAACAGGCACAATGAAAAATTAGTATGTTCAGAAAAGCCAGCCTACTTTTCAATGGTACCCAAAAGACAGTGTAATATAATCTTTGGATTGTTAAGGGAAACACAAACAAACATTATCAGCTTAGAATTATGTATCCAAATAAGTTATTTCCAAGAACACAAGCAAAATGAAGACATTTTCAGACAAAATAAAAGTAATAGAAAGAAGTAGATCTGGGGTGCCAATGGGGTTGGTGAGAAAAATGAAGCAAACGTGTAGGGAAATCAAAATTCATGGAGAAAAGAATATATGGAAACAATAAACTCACACGTTTTATTGACATACATGAAAGTAAAAGTCGCTCAGTTTTTCCCAACTGTTTGCAACCCCATGGACTGTAGCCTACCAGGTTCCTCTGTGGAATTCTCCAGGCAAGAATACTGGAGTGGTTTGCCATTTCCTTCTTCAAGGGATCTTCCCAAACAAGGACTGAATCTAGGTCTCCTGCATTGCAGGAACACTCTTTACCATCTAACTTATATTTAGCAACAAATCTAAAAATAATATTATAGATAAGTTTAACCTTTCTCTTTCACTTGTTACCAAACCTTTGCATTGTAATTGTTTAAGGAAACACCTTAATATAGAAAAAAAGAACTATTCTCTTCAACTGAAGCTTGTTTCTTTACAATTCTTACTAAAAGCCAAATTTAAATTCAATAAAAACAAACTGTACCCATTTTATTAACTGATAAATATAACTTCACAATAAAGCCACTTTAGTAAGGGGTTCAAATTTATGTAGGTTCACTGAAGTCGCTCAGTCGTGTCCGACTTTTTTTGCAACCCAGGCTTCTCAGTCCATGGGATTTTCCAGGCAAGAGTACTGGAGTGGGTTGCCATTGCCTTCTCCAGGGGATCTTCCCAACCCAGGGATCAAACCCGGGTCTCCCACATTGTAGGCAGACGCTTTACCCTCTGAGCCACCAGGGAAGCCCAGCAAACCAGAAATCTTTGGCTCTGCTAAGATATGAATGATACAATGTTATCATGAGTTCTGTCTCAACAAACGGATTCTAGGTATATTTTAAAATCAAATCACTATCTTAAAGTGGAAATAAAATTATTGTATTAGATAGTAAAATATGAGCTAGATAGTTCTAACAGAACTGTTTTATTACTGTTCAGTTATATACAAATAATTGGTATTTCTACAAAATTATCTGTTCAACTATTAATATTAAGGTCAAAGTATGAAAGTTGCATCTTACTGGCTACTACCAATGGTATGACACAGTATTTGTCTAAGTCTAAGTCTGTAGCTCAGACTAAGTCAAGTAAATTCTAACTAAGCCTGAAAATTGAATCAATCTGAGCAACATGTGCCTAGAGATAGCTTTTTTAGGAAAATAGGAAGATAGTAGATTTGATTGGATATAATAATAAAACTTTCAACTGCTGATTTTTTTTACTAGTCTGAAAGATTGTGTCTTTATAAACCTACTAACCTTTTCTTACATAAAATATTACACATGAACATGGAATTACAACTTGCAAGTAGTAAGGAAAATAATCTTATTCATTTTGTCCCATCACTTGAAAGATATTATTTAATTAAATTTGGTTTATAACTTATGAAAGGTTAAATCATGACCCACATTTTGAAAATGTAATAAAAGCTCAAATGGAAGAGATATTAGAATAAAGACTTAAAGACCTGAGATGTAACAAGCAAAGTACTTTATAGCATCACCCAATTTCCCATAACAATTTTTGTTTGTTATGTATAGATGTGTAACAGACTGATGTAAAATTTATTTGTTAAAACAGGGGTTAGAAAACTACAGTCTGAAGGTCAAATTATGTATATATCTGTTTGGTTCAACAGTGAACTAAAAAGGATGTTTATAGTTTTAAATGGNCTAAAAAGGGTGTTTATAGTTTTAAATGGTTATATGACATAGTTTATGATGTAAAATTATATAAAATTAGAAGTCCTATCTCTATTAATAAAGTTTTATTAGGAAATAGTCTTTGTTTTTTAATATTGTCTATGATTGATTGTGTGTTGCAAGACACAAATGAGTAGTTAGGACATAGAGTGTATGACCCACAAAACCTATAATATTTATTATCTGTCCTTTAGAGAAAGTTTGCATCATACTGCTTTAAAATCATATTAACTTATTGTGTAATTCTGTGTGACTTAGCTGAGGTCTTCTACATGGTGGCCCTCACCTAGATGCCATAACTGGTCCTATAATATACACAATGGTCCTAGATTTGACTGGCTCTCATAATCAAGTAGTATTTCCTAAGCCTTTTTGCAGCATGAAGACTAATTCCTAAAGAGGAACATTTCTAGAGAGTACACCCAATGTGCAAGTGCTTATCATAGGCACTTGATAATATATATATGCCTATACATGTTTGCTAATTTCTCTATGACCAAAACAGGAAAAATCATCAAGTCCTGAGTGAACATGGGAGATGACTCTACAAAGACTGAATTCTGGGAAGTAGTTCACTGCATCAAGCGATGTCAGAGTCTCATGTAATATTTAACTGCAATTTATTTGTATTTTAATCATTCTTTCTTGTTCCTTATCAATGGAAAAATATTGAATGTATATTCAGTTGTTTTTTTTTCTTTTTTTAATTTTTTTTTAACTTTATTTTACTTTACAATACTGTATTGGTTCTGCCATACAATTTTGGGCTTGCATTTTTTTGTTGTTGTTGTTTCTTTTTAGTCTGATCCAATGTTCTGTTTAGAGAAGTAAGTGGCAACCCACTCCAGTATTCTTGCCTAGAAAATTATATGAACAGAGGAGCCTAGGGAGCTACAGTCCATGGGGTCACAAAGGGTTGAACACAACTGAGTGACTAAACACAATGTTCTGTTGATTGTACCACAATCTCTCATCTTATTTCCTTGTATGTTTTGTGATTTTTAACTATCAGCTCATTCTCCATGGAACTTTACCCATGGAGGGAATTCTTTTGGGCATGTAGAGTTCCTTCAGGGTGATTTGTGTTTACTTAGATTTCTTTTATACCAAACAGATAACTGAATTCAGAATGTAGGACTGCTAAAACTAGAGCATCATTATTAATTCTCAGGAAAGGTTTTTCTTTTTTCTTCTTTCCATCTCGTTCTTCATTTTCAAAGGAGATATGTTTTCTTGACCTAGCACTGGATGGGGTGAGAGAAAGTGGCCTTGTATTTAGAACACTCTTATACTGAAGAGATAGTCATTTGAATCCACAACTGTATTCAGAAGTTCCACTAAAAGGCTTATCACCTTGATCCAGTTCCACAAATATATTAAAAAAAAATACAGAGTTCAATTTACTGAGGTTTTGTTTTATAATGCCTTCAGGGCAAGAAGCTGGTTCCAATAAAATGCCATTTACCTCTCTTCTTTCTTGCTTTAAATTAGTTTTTGGTCTCAGTATTTCTTGTTTTCTTGCCAGCTCATTGATGCGATCACAAGTTGGTTTTCTTGATTTTCTAGTGTTTTAAGTATTTTTTAGCAGTATGATAGTCATGGTGTATAGTCCAACCATATTGTGGAGATAGAGGACAAGATTATTTCTTTTAAAAATATTTCCAAACTAAGTTTTATTGGAAAAAATTAAATATATATAATAAAGAAAGAATACATTTCTGTAGATCCTTTACACAGATTCAATCATTATGAAGATATTATAACACTGATCCATCTATTCACAAGTTTTCTGAGATATATTAAAGATAATCCCTTACTTTATATCATTTTATCTCATATATTTCTATAAGCATCTTGTAAAGGTATGGAATTCTGCTGGTACCACTGTAATGCCCTTACCATGACTAATAATACTAAAATTAACTGCTTTGTATCATCTAATATCATTTTCCTTTCCAAATTTCTCCCATTACCTCTCCCATTACAGCTTATTCAAATCAGAATCAATGTTCATGTTTCTATGCAGTATGTCTCTTACGTATGCTTTAATATAGAACTGTCTCTATTCTTTGCTTTTTTTCCACTTTGTTATATTGAAAAAAATAGATGAGCTTTTCTACAGAAAATCTTGTATATGTGTCCTTGAATGTTTTAAGCAACTTCATTGTTGCTTTTGTCTTTCTTCACATCTACTTATGGAGAGTTCACCATGGACTATATTTTGCCAATCCAATGGTCATCTCTGGATTTCCTTCTTGCTTGACCTCTTAGCAGCAAATGGGCATTTTTGTGGGGAGGTTGATTAGCAATTACTCCAAGAGAGAAGGTAGCTCAGCTAATAAAGAATCCGCCTGCAATGCAGGAGACCCTGATTCAATTCCTGGGTCAGGAAGATCTGCTGGAAAAAGGATAGGCTACCCACTCCAGTATTCTTGGGCTTCCCTGGTGGCTCAGATGGTAAGGAATCTGCCTGCAATGAAGGAAACCTGCATTCAATCCCTGGGATGGTAAGATCCCCTGGAGAAGGGGACAGCTACTCATTCCATTATTCTGGCCTAGAGAATTCCATGGCCTGTATAGTTATGGGGCACCAAGAATCAGACATGACTGAGCGACTTTCACTTTCCAGTAGAGAAAGCTAACACTGAATGAAGAGCACAAGGTGAGTATGAATGTCAAAAGTTGCAAAGCAGAAAAATATATAAAAAGTGATGACTCAGTTTTTCTCTGGTATCATATTTTTGTAACAGGCAAATATATAACATCCCATGAAATAAATGAAAAATGCATGTTTTTTCATATAAAAAAGATTTTTGTGAAAATCACCTTTTTAAAATATGGTGTTTTGTGTAATTCAAAGATAAAACTTCTAGTTATAAGATAGATAAGTGTGTAAAGATGTAATGTACAGCATGAGTTCAACACTCATGTAAGTAGTTAAGAGAGTAAATCCTCAGAGTGCTATATGGGAATTACTGAAAGTCACTCAGTCGTGTCTCACTCTTTGTGGCCCTGAGAATTATACAGTCTATGGAATTCTCCAGGCCAGAATACTGGAGTGGGTAGCCTTTCCCTTCTACAGGGGATCTTCCCAACCCAGGGATCAAACCCAGATCTCCTGCATTGCAGGCAGATTCTTTACAATCTGAGCCAATTATATGGCTACAAAATTGAAAGAAAAAAAAATTAAAATCAATTCCTTATCTTAAACTTGAAGAATGTTTCATAAAATAGTAAATATCTGTGGATTTGTATATCCAANTGATTTAAAATGTCTTTAATATTTCTTAATCCAAAAAGTATTCTTTACTTGCTTCTATAAATATCATATAACAGTAACTTATGCATACAATGAGATGGAGCCATAACTTCTTTAACAATTCTTGAAAAATGATATTCATTTTGGTGTGTATGTTTTCCATAATTATGGACAAGACACATAAACATGAAAACCTCTTTTTAAAAATCTCCATTGTTGATTAATCCTATTTGATCATGTAGGTAAGCAAAATTTGCCACCCTTAAATGTTTCTCTTTGGCAAGAGGATTAATTTACATTGATTATTTTTAAGAAATAGAAGTCTCAAGAAGTCTTTCTTCTTACCTCCCATTTAGCTGTCTAAAGAGCTTAGAAGTGAAATGAAGTGAAGTGAAATCGCTCAGTGATGTCCAACTCTTTAAGACCCCATGGACTGTAGCCTACCAGGCTCCTCTGTCCATGGGATTTTCCAGGCAAGAGTACTGGAGTGGGTTGCCACTTCCTTTTACAAGAAAAAAGCTTAGATAAAAGGCTTATTCCCAGAGTAGAGCTATCACCAGGGACATATGCAAGGAATATTGGCTGGGTATGGTGGGGAAAACCAAGCTGAGCAGAGAGGTCAGAGTCCACTGTATATCTCATTGTCTCTGCCTGGCCCTGAAAAACGTTTACCAATCATTTGCTTTCATATCTCTGTGTGAAGTGTCTTCCTCCTCTTTGAAGTCTCAAACCACTACTCTGTGGACCATGAGCAATAAAATGGAGTCAGTCACATCAAAAGATCTAAGATGAAGCCAGGAGGCTATTAGGAAACTGGAACTTACATGTGTCTATTCCTAGATGCAATATAAACTTTTGACCTAAGTATCCATGGGCCACTTTTAACTCATTTTCTTTACCCCCTAGAAACCATAGTTTAGCAACCAGTCTGTTGCCAACAAGTAACTGAAGGCCTGCCAGCACCAATTGCAGTTCTGTAAAACAACCTATGTAAATTATTTTTATCTTTATAAACCTGTCATTCTCTACTTCTTCAGAGCACACTTGAGCTGTTCCTTGATTCAGTACTTTCCAAACTGAAATACCTAAGACCCCAAATACATGATTTTCATTTACAGACTTTTGCTTTTTTTAAATGATGTGGTGTCAGAAGTGGGATACAGAATGACCTGTTCCTTCCTCTGGTACCACCATGAATTTAAGAGAGGCGCCTACATGAGTCCATCATGCTCTCTTGTCTCTTTTGATGGCCCTGAAGAGTGGTGGTGAGTCCCTTTAAACTCATTCCTCAAAGCTTGATAGAAGTTTTATATTTATTTGAGTATCCTATGTTGCTACTGACTTCTGTTCTTGGGAGGCTATTTCTCATTTTCTTCTGAGGAGCAATTACTCTTGAAATAAAGGGAAGTTTACAAACTAAGGGAAGGCTACAGAGGAGCCTCCTTCTGGAACTTCTGCTGGTTTTATGTATGCAATCTATGTATGGGCTCTCCTTGTGCAAATATGTGTCTCCTTGGACTATGATTATCCAGAAGGATTTACAACTAAATTGTCAGGCTTGGGGATCCTTTGAAAATCTTAAATTAAGTCTATCTGCATATTCAATTAAGAAAAGAATGCAATGCAAAACAACCCAAATGGTAAGCTTATTTCAACTGGCATTTTGAGCCCTCAAAACGAGCTAGCAATTCCAAAATGGCTTCCCTCCAAGATACTAAATCCAAATTATCTAAGGCTATTTCTGAATTGTCTCAGAGACTGACTAAACTTGAAAATATTACTAAATGTTCTCCTGACATTCACTCTTCTCTAGTTTCTATTCCTGCCATTGCCACACCTGCCCTGCTCCTCTTAGCCCTTTCCTTGCCTGCCTGTTTCCCTCTCCATCTCTACCCTTCTCTTGCCAAAGGTCCTTTCCTAACTACTATCCAGATGATTTTAAAGCCCCTCTAGACTCTCCTGCCCTTGTACCCCTTTTAAAGTGAAGCTAGGCAAAGGTCCTCTCAGAACCACCAACATTCTTCTTACACCTCAGAACTAAAGCTGAACTCCATGCAATTACTAAGGATTTTCCAATTCACAAGGAAGACTCCACTGGTTTTCTACAGGAATTTCTTCCTACAGTTCAGAATTATGAGCCAGGATTTTCTGGTCTTTACCAGCTTATTTACTTGTTAGTCAGGGAAGGTCTCACTAAAAATGAATGACATTAACAGATTGGAATATCCCAGTGAAAGCTTTTGCCTGTAAGGGACATAGTGCTGTGTGTGAAGTCTCTAAATTGGCAAAATGGCCTTATGATAAAATTCCTGTGGCTTTTGGTCAAGCTATTGCCTGGGGGAAAAAATCCAAAATGTGTTCAAAGAATTGATGAATCCATCTGTGATTATTATGATAGATTTGAGAAAGTCTTTAAACAATATTGTGGCATAGATAATCACTTTATTCTTGCCCTTGTCAAAGGTTTATAGGAAGAACTTATTTGAAAATCACAACTTAATTGTGCCACCATACAACTTCACAAATTTGTGAATTATAATGAACTGTTCTCCTGAGTTACTAAAAAAAAAAAAAGATCCAGAAAGAAAGCTGAACAATCTTTCAATGATCAGATTCAAGCAATCAAAATAATGCACTTACAACTACAACAATTTTCTGTTAAATCAAACCCACACAGAACCCAAGATAAATGACAAGCCAAAGGGGCCTGCAATTACTGTAAAAAGTCTGGCCACTGGAAAAGGACTATTTTAGACTTAAACAACTACTGGAAAACCAACAGCCTAAAAATAAAAGCCATTCTCACAAGTTCTAATCTTACTGGTTTCAAGAGAGAGGCTGCTTCAAGGACAAAAGGGGAATCTTTCCCATGCTCCTAACTATTTGAGAGAAATTAACTATTGGGAACAAAGTTACTGAGGCCATAATAGATATAGGGTCACCTTATCAGTTCTTAGCCCCACCAGCCTCTCTATCCCCCTTCCTAAAATTATCAGAACTGTACAAATTATGGGAGTATCTAACCAAACTACGAATGCTTTTTTAAAAATCACTTCCAGTCCCTTTTTAATTAGAATTTATTAAAAGGCTTCATATCTATTCCTCCTAGTCCCCTCTGTTCCAGATCTACTATTAAGGAGAAACTTTCTAGAGGTTCATAAAGCCCATATTCCTTTTCCCAAGAGGAGGAAATACTTTATATCTTGAGGGATACTTTGATTCTTACAATTCTCCATGAGATTTATCTATGGCCATTCCAATTTTCTCAGTCTCTATGGCTGATTTTAATCCTGTTTTACATACCATCCCAGGCTCAATTTGGTCTAAGAACACTACTGGCATCAGTTGCACTCACTGTCTTCTTCTTCTTCTAAGACGCTTCAGTCCTGTCCAACTCTGTGTGACCCCACAGATAGAAGCCCACCAGGCTCCGCCGTCCCTGGTATTCTCCAGGCGAGAACACTGGAGTGGGTTGCCATCTCCTTCTCCAATGCATGAGAGTGAAAAGTGAAAGTGACGTCACTCAGTCGTGTCTGACTCTTAGTGACCCCATGGACTACAGCCTACCAGGCTCCTCCGTCCATGGGATTTTCCAGGCAAGAGTACTGGAGTGGGTTGCCATTGCCTTCTCCAACTCACTGTCTACCACCCATAATGATTCAGGTTGGCAGAAGAAGGTCTCTGAAAATATTCCCCTTATAGTCACTGAATGCAGAGGCCATTCAAGGAGTTAAATTCATAATTGAAGAATATATTAAAGAGACAACTTGACAGCTTTTTAGAACTTATGGGAAACTATAGAAACTGGGTCCCAAATTTTCTTGTCTTGGTCATACTCTCTTAAAGTTTATCGGACTGAAACTCTTGTTTGAAGTAAAGAAACTCAATAGCTTTTACTCTTATTAAACATAGGCTTCGTGACCCACCAGCCTAATTATAAACTGCTTTTTTTTGGTTTTGCCCATGAAAAAGTAAGAAATACCCTCAGGCTACTTACTCAGTATCACAGGGTCCCCTGTAGACAAAAAGGATATTACAGCCAATAACTAAACCCAATAGTCAAAGATCTTCCTCCTTGCACGACAGTCAATGCAGCCACTGCCAATTAATTACAGCATGTGAACTAAGTTGTAATGGGGTCTACACTGACCATTTTTGTGCCTTATTCTATGGAAGCCATGCTTAATTCTTATCATACTCAGCCTCTTTCTATCAGTAGACTAATCTACAAAATTCTTCTACTGTCTTCCTCTGACATTTTTATGTGCCACTGCAATACCCTGAACTCTGCTCCCCCAACCAACTGATAAAGCCCCCCATCCCTGTTTAGTACTGACTAACCAACTCCTAATTCCACAAACTGATTGCAGAACCTGCCTCTTGAAAACACCTGTTCTGAGCTGGTTGACTGATGGATCTTATTTGACAAATGAGTCCAGCTACTACCAAACTGGCTATGCTATATTATCTTTAACAAAAATCATTGAGGTTAACACCATGTCAAAGCCCTGATCAATGGCTACACCTCTTTGCACTTACAAAGAACTGCTTTTTCACAAAAGATAAAACTTCCTATATATATGTACACTGATAGTAGGTGAATTTTGGGTGTTGGTCTTAATTTGCCATCAGAAACAGTTCTTATGCACTAGGATTCTTAGATTTCATGCAATAGCCTAAATCTTTGGCAATAATGAAAACTCATGGGTACACAGCAACAGACCATGCATAGAAGAAAGCAAAGGAAATAATTCTGCTGACATTGCTGCTAAAATAGAAGCTCTCTTAAAGTCTAAATTTTTACTATAACAGCCTTATCTACCCATTAATTCAGCATCTGGGTTAACTACTAAAATATTACAAGGATATTAACTTCCCAATTGGGGGGGAAAAAAAAAAGGATCAAAATGTTTGTGTGCATGACCTTAAGAGAAAGCTTTGATTAGGAACAAATCATAGACATATTTTCCCTGATTATTTATAAAAATTTATCCTGGAATATATACATATATTTCTAAAAAAATTATCCTGGAATATATACAGTGGCTCACTGGAACACATAAAATGGATTGACGTGGAAAACAATATTACTGGAAATCATCTCCTAAAATGCCTCACAAAGTATATCAAAAATTGTCATATGTCATAAACNAAAGTATATCAAAAATTGTCATATGTCATAAACATAACCCAAGAAAATTTATCTGTATTTATTTCTTATACATTTGGGATCTTTTAAGGCACTGTGATACATACTCAGTATTAGTTTGATGCTGATGAATCATCAAATGGATGATTCATCTGGATGAATTATCTAGTGTTACCCATTTAATAAATTATATGATAAAAGAAAATAAATTCTGTGGATGACTCAATATTCAATATTATCTTGGAGAAATACTAAAAGATTGCTTTTTCTCAGATGAAAGTGGCTAAAATCTTTGCTTATAACATTGGTATTGATTGTTGTGATATTAACCACTGTCTGTGTATTCTCTAAGTTGATATGCACTTTATCTCTGGTTGTTGCTCAGCTACTCAGGATAGTAAGTTTATGGCTTCTCAGAGACTTGAATTACTCAACCAGATGCATCCTACAATTCATATCACAAATAAAAAAATTGATTGAATTTACCATTATTTCAGGTAGGGAAGATGCCTAAGTCCTGCTTGCTGAAAACCTCTTCGATGCTTAAATGTGACTATTTCCTTTTGAAAGTAAAAGAAAGCGTTAGTCACTCAGTCGTGTCCAACTCTTTGTGACCATAGACAGTAGCCTGCCAAGCTCCTCCATCCATGGGATTTTTCAGGCAAGAATACTGGAGTGGGCTGCCACTTCCTTCTCCAGGGTATCTTCCTGACCCAGGGATCGAATTCAGGTCTTTGGCATTGCAGGCAGACTCTTTACCATCTGAGCCAACAGGGAGGGCTATTCCCTAATGACTATGACTCTTATTCCCGCTTCCGTTCCCTCCATCATGGAACATGGCATACCAATAACATGTCTTCCTGATGCCAAGGGAATTTTTACAAACAAATTAAGTAATGATTGCTAAAATCACAAGACAATTGATTATCAAGGAAAGATACTGATCAAAAGAGGAAAATATGGGCTGTGAACAACGAAATGGAGTCATTTATGTCAAAGGCTCCAACATGGAGCCAGAGGACCTTTAGGAAAGCTGCACTTACACATGTTTATCCTTGGATATAGTATAAACTTTTGTCCCAGGCATCTATAAGGAATCTAGAACTCATTTTCTTCACTCCCTAGAAACCAAAATTTAGCAACTAATCTGCTGCTGACAAGTAACTGAATGTCTGCTGGTACCAATTGTAGTTCTGTAAAACAATGTACGTAATACCCCTGGAATGTCTTTGTAAATTGTTTTTATAAAGCCCCTCCATTTTCTACTTCCCTCAGAACACATTCCAGTTGTGACTCAAATCATCACCTCCCAGACTGGAATTTCTAAGACCCAAAATCAAGTCTTTTCCTTATTTTTCTGTTTATTATTATCATTATTACTGGTTGACAGCCCATGACATATTCTTTGTTACCTGAAGGTGATATTTAAGGTGAGGATTTTGGCCATTTTCCTAAGTAACTCAGTTATTGTGGATCCTATTGTGTGGTGTGTGTGTGCCTGCTATGTCACTTCAGATGCATCTCTTTGCGACCCCATGGACTATAGCCCACCAGGCTCCTATGACCATAGGATTCTGCAGGCAAGAATACTGGAGTCGGCTGCCATACCCTTCTCCAGGGACCTTCCCAACCCAGAGATCAAGCCCTATTATCTTATGTTTCCTGCACTAGTGGGAGGGTTCTTTACTACTAGCACTGCTTGGGAAGCCCATATTGAGTAGACATGTTATTAAACTTCTTTTTAATTTTCTTCTGTTAAATGTCTCATGCTAATTTAATTTTTAGTGAGTCAGAAGAACCTAGAACAATAGAGAAAAATTTCTTCCTTCCTGACCATGATTAGAAAACTATTGCTTATGGAATACATTTCCAGAACACACATTTCCAGTCAGAAATATAAAATAGTGTTTAATGGGGAAAAGCATGATGCATTTCTCTATTGAGTTTATACACAAAAGACATGATCTCTCCTCAGATGGAAAGGAGAGTGCTGTCACAATATACCTTCTCACATTTTAAACTCATAGCATTCAGGATCTTTTTATGGTTTTGCTTTTGTGGATTGGGATTTCGAATTTTGGGATCTGTGGTATGGGAAGTGGGTAGAAGTTAAGTCCTTTAGAACTAATTTTACTTAAAGAGAGGCAAGAAAAAAAAATTGAAAGGTCTCTGTTCCATCTAAAATTTTGAACAGATGAACAAATAAATAATAAATGTATCACTAATGAATAAATAAGCCAATAAAGGAGAATTGTCTTGATATTACTAAGAACCATATTGGGTAAATAGTAGATAATGGTGTTAATATGGGCACAGCAGGAAAATTATGGGACACCCAAAGTTAGTAGCAGTCAAGCAAGTGTATGTACAAATGACTTTACAAAGAGACATGTAACTGTGTAATAAACGAGCTGTCACAACTCCTAGACCTAAGGGAACAAGGTAAAAAGACATACAAAGAAGCCTCTTTTGAGTGGAGTTGGATACCTTCATCAAGGGGCACAGCTACATGAGGCAACATCATGGGGTGGTGGGTAGAAACACTCTGACCTAACTCTACATTCTCCCTGGTATTGCCTACCTGGGCACCAACTCACTTAACACAAGCAAAAGCAGAGAAAAAGTGTAGTCCATACAGGTCAGCTTTATGAGCCAGGACACTGAGTTTGAAAATGTGTAGTGTGGGGACTTCCCTGGTGGTCCAGGCTAAGACTTTGCCTTCCAGTGCAGGGGGTTCAAGTGAAATCCTGGTCAGGGAGGCAAGATCCCCCATGCCTTATGGTAAAAACAAAAACAAACAAAAAAAAAACATAAAATAGAAGCAATATTTGAATAAATTCAATAAAGACTTTAAAAAGTATCCACATGAGAAAAGTTTTCCAAAAAATGTGCAGTGTGGATCTGGAGGGGNTGAGAAAAGTTTTCCAAAAAGTGTGCAGTGTGGATCTGGAGGGGCCAACATCAAATGCCTAGCACAGAATATTCAAGTATATTTTGAATGGATGAGTGAATGATGAGTAAGACATTTACTGTAGAGAGTGTGTTACCAAATACTGTGGAACAATTAGTTACTCTTTTCGCAAGGTAAATAAGTGCATTAGATGTTCTATTTCTGTAGAGTAAAATATTGTGGTAAATAACTATTACTTACATTTTTTAATTAAAAATAAATTTTGGGGGTTAACTTTTT
>SJYQ01005106.1:27602-40237 GCA_006410935.1 Redunca redunca
AAAAAAAAATCACATTGTGGATAATATTGGACTTGTGACACGAGGTTTTTCTGTTCTATAATTTTATTTTCTTGAAAGTATTAAAAATATAATAGTATCATTTCCAGAATTCTGTTACTATTGACACATTTTTTCACAATGTGCGGTATGGAAAGAAATCTGTTGACATAGTAATAGATCAAAGGAAAAATACACATGTATCTGCTCTGACCTAAGCCCTACTATCTCAGATTCCTAGTAACAGAGTACTGGGAAATAGAGGAGAACCAGAGAATGCTATTTGTATCTTGGGGTTATTACCTAATTCTTTCCTATACACATCCAATTTAGGATAAATTGTTAAGTTGAAAATATGAACAATCAACATTGCTTGTAGACAGAAAACTGTAAATGTCTATACATTCCTGCTTCTCCTCACCAGTTATGATGGTCAATTCTATGTTTCAACTTGACTGGCCCTTGGGGTGCCAAGGCAGTGCATCAAATGTTTCTCTGGGTATGTCCCAGAAAGTCTTTTTATGAGATTAATTGTAGAATGGGTAGAGAGAGTAAAGCAGATTGTTTTCCCCAAAATGGGGTGTGCATGCTAAGTTGCTCAGTCATGTCTGACTTTTGCAACACCATGGGCTTTATAGCCCAACAGGCTCCTCTTCCCATGGGATTATCCACATAAGAATACTGGAGTGGTTTGCCATGGCTTCCTCAGGGGATCTTCTCGACCCTTAGATTGAACCTGCATTTCTTATGTCTCCTGCATTGGCAGGCAGGTTCTTTACCACTAGGGCCATCTGTGATGGTCAATGTGGTAACGTTCATCCAATCATTTGAAGCCCCAAATATGCTGATTCTCCTCCAAGTAGAAGGAAATGACTCTTAGCTGACTGCTGAACTGGGACATTGCTTTTTGTTGTTGTTGTTTTTTAATTGGCTTAATTTATTTTTATTGTGGTGTTGGAGAAGACTCTTGAGAGTTCCTTGGGCTGCAAGGAGATCAAACCAGTCAATCCTAAAGGAAATCAGTCCTGAACATTAATTGGAAAGACTGATACTGAAGTTGAAGCTCCAATAATTTGGCAAGCTGTTGTGAAGAACTGACTTCTTAGAAAAGCCCTTGATGCTGGGAAAGATTAATGACAGGAGGAAAAGGGGATGACAGGATGAGATGGCTGGATGGCATCACTGACTCAATAGACATGAGTTTGAGCAAGCTCCAGGAGTTGGTGATGAACAGGGAAACCTGATGTACCACAGTCTATGGGGTCACAAAGTATTAGACATCACTGAGGAACTGAACTGATTCATTTTTACAGCAGTGTTAGGTTCAGACAAAAACTTGAGAAGAAAATATATTTCCTATGTACTCTTGTCCCCACATATGCATAGTGTCCCATGTTATCAATATTTCCTACCAAATGATACATTGATGAATTTACATCAACACATCATAGTCATTCACAGTATCTTCAGTTCAGTTCAGTTCAGTTGCTCAGTCAGGTAATTCATGTTATATTTCACTCTTGATGTAGTACATTAAATAGATTTGAACAAATGTATAATGAATGCATCTTTTATCATGCTATCAAAGAGTGTTTTCATTGCTCTAAACCTCTTATGTGTGTGCACATGTGCTAAGTCACTTTAGTCGTGTCCAAGCCCTTTAAAGCTCTACCTACCTAATCATGCCTCCTCCCCTCCAACTCTTACCATTGCTGGAAACCACTGATCTTTTAATGTCTCTATAGTTTTGTCTTTTCCAGAATGTCGTCACTGGAAACATGCAACATGTAACATTTTGGTTGACTTATTTTGCTTATAAATGTCTTTTTAAGGTTTCTGCATGTCTTTTAATGATTTTATAGTTCTATTTCAATATTATGTAAGTTATTAATAGCCAGAAATGGTATGGGCCTAACAGAAGCAGAAGATATTAAGAAGAGGTGGCAAGAATACACAGAAGAACTATACAAAAAAGATCTTCTTGACCCATATAATCACAATGGTGTGATCACTCACACTCACCTAGAGCCAGACATCCTGGAATGGGAAGTCAAGTGGGCCTTAGGAAGCATCACTATCAGCAAAACTAGTGGAGGTAATGGAATTCCAGTGGAGCTATTTCAAATCCTAAAAGATGATATTGTAAAAGCGCTGCACTCAATATGTCAGCAAATTTGGAAAACTCAGCAGTGGCCACAGGACTGGAAAAGGTAAGTTTTCATGCCAATCCCTAAGAAAATCAGTGCCAAAAAATGCTTAAACTACCGCACGATTGCACGCATCTCACATGCTCAAAATTCTCCAAGCTAGACTTCAGCAATACGTGAACCATGAACTTCCAGATGTTCAAGCTGGCTTTAGAAAAGGCAGAGGAAACAAAGATCAAATTGCCAACATACATTGAATCATCAAGAAAGCAAGAGAGTTTCAGAAAAATATCTATTTCTGCTTTATAGACTATACCAAAGCTTTTGACTTTGTGGATCACAATAAACTGTGGAAAATTCTGAAGGAGATGGGAATACCAGACCACCTGACCTGTGTCTTGAGAAACCTGTATGTAGGTCAGGAAGCAACAGTTGTAACTGGACATGGAACAACAGGTTGTTTCCAAATAGGAAAAGGAGTACCTCAAGGCTGTATGTTGTTATCCTGCTTATTTAACTTATATGCAGAATACATCATGAGAAATGCTGGGCTGGAAGAAGCATGAGCTGGAATCAAGATTGCCAGGAGAAATATCAATAACCTCAGATATGCAGATGACACTACTCTTATGGCAGAAAGTGAAGAATTTAAAGGGTCTCTTGATGGAAGTAAAAGAGGAGAGTGCATAAGTTGGCTTAAAGCTCAACATTCAGAAAACTAAGATCATGGCATCTGGTCCCATCACTTCATGGGAAATAAATGGGGAAACAGTGGAAAAAGGAGCTGACTTTATTTTCTGGGCTCAAAAAACACTGCAGATGGTGATTGCAGCCATGAGATTAAAAGACGCTTACTCCTTGGAAAGAAAGTTATGACCAACCTAGAGACTGCTAAGTCACTTGGTCATGTCCAACTCTGTTCAACCTCATCGACAGCAGCCCACCAGCCTCCCCCATCCCTGGGATTCTCCAGGCAAGAACACTGGAGTGGGTTGCCATTTCTTTCTCCAATGCATGAAAGTGAAAAGTGAAAGTGAAGTCGCTTAATCTTGTCCAACCCTCAGAGACCCCATGGACTGCAGCCTTCCAGCCTCCTCCATCCATGGGATTTTCCAGGCAAGAGTACTGGAGTGGGGTGCCATTGCCTTCTCCAACTAGTGTATTAAAAAGCAGAGACATTACTTTGTCCACAAAGGTCTTTCTAGTCAAGGCTATGGTTTTTCTAGTAGTCATGTATGGATGTGAGAGGTGGACGATAAAGAAAGCTGAGCGCTGAAGAATTGATGGTTTTGAAATGTGGTGTTGGAGAAGACTCTTAAGAGTTCCTTGGACTGCAAGGAGATCAAATCAGTCCATCCTAAAGGAAATCAGTCCTGAATATTCATTGGAAGTACTGATGCTAAAGCTGAAACTCCAATACTTTGGCCACCTGATGTGAAGAGTTGACTCATTTGAAAAGACCCTGATCCTGGGAAAGATTAAGGGCAGGAGGAGAAGGGGATGACAGAGGATGAGATAGTTGGATGGCATCACTGACTCAATGGATATGGGTTTGGGTAGACTCCGGGACAGGGAGGCCTGGCGTGCTGTGGTTCACGGAGTCACAAAGAGTCGGACATGACTGAGTGACTGGACTGAACTGAACTGAATAGCCTTTCACCTCTCCAAACAAACTTTACAATCACTTTGCTGCTCTCCACAAAATGACTTGCTTAAATTTTGAGTAGCAATGCACAGAATCTATTGATCAAGTTGAAAATAACTGACATCTTGACAATATTGAGTACTTCTGCCCATAAACATGCAATATGTCTCCCTTTATTCATTACTTGATTTTGTTCATCAGAGCTTTTTAGTTTTCTTCATGTGGATATTGTACATATTTTCTTAGATTTACATTTAAGCATATCATTTTGTGGCATGCCAGGGTAAAAATGCTGTAACTTTAATTTCAAATTTCACTCAGTCATTGTTGGTATTTAGAACTTTATATATTGACTTTTGTATATTAACTTGACTTCTGTATATTAACTTTGTGCCCTGTGTGAGTTTAACTGGCTTCACTTGCATCAAACTCTTTGCTACCATATTGACTGAAGCCCACCAGGCTCCTCTATTCATGGGTTTCCCAGGCAAGAATACTGGAGTAGCTTTCCATTTCCTCCTCCAGGGGATATTCCAGACCCAGCGATCAAACCTGCATAACTTATGTCTCCTGCACTGATAGGTGGGTTCTTTACCTCTAGTGCAATCTACGAAGCCCTTGTATCCTACTACCTTGCAATAATTTCATGTTAGTTGCAGAAGTTTTTTGTCAACTATTTTGTATCCTCTACATAGACGGTCATGCAAGGATAAAGACAGTTTTATTTATTCCTTATTAATCTATATACTCTTTTATTACATTAACTAGAACTTTCAATAAATGCTGAAAAATAGTGGTGAGAAGAGATACACCTGCCTTTACCTGATTTTGGTAGGAAAAATGAATTTCTCATCAAATGAATGTTAGCTGTAATGTTTCTGTAGATACTATTTATCAAGGTGAGATATAGTTCCTCTCTTTTCCTAATCATTGAGAGGTTTAATTATGGTTTTCTTAAATAGTAATACATGTTTTTCATATATTTATATGACCATGTGATTTTTCCTTTCTAGTCTGCTGATAAGATGAAAAACAATAACTTTCAAATGTTGAACCAGCCTGGGAATACTCCACATGGTCATGGTATATAATATTTTTTACACACTGATAAATGTGAATTCATATTTTTTGAGAATCTTTTATGTATGTTAATAAGAGATACAGATCTATAATTTTCTTTCCTGGTAGTATCTTTGTCAGGTTTTGGTATTGGTGTAATGCTGTCTACTTAGAATGAGTTAAGAAATATTCTTCCTGTTTCTGTCTTCTCAAAGAGATTATAGATAATTGGCATAATTTATTTCCAAATTATTTGATAGAATTCACACTGAACCCATCTATATCTGGTATTTTCTGTTTTGGAAAGTTGGTATTGATTCCATTAAAAAAAAAAAAAAAAAAAAAATACAGGTCCATTATCTGTTTCTTCTTGTGTGGACTTTGTCTTCTTCTTGTGTGAATCTTGTGTGAAGTTTCAGATTGTGTCTGTCAATGAATTGGTTCATTTCACCTAGGCTATGAAATGTAACAAGAAATACATTCAAATTTTGTCAAGTATTTTTCTCCCTTTACTTTTGAAGGATAGTTTTGCAGCAAACAGAATTCTAGGTTGGTGGGTTTGTTTGCTTGCTTGTTTTGTTTTTCTCTCTCAGACCTTTAAAATATTTCAGTCTTCTTTTTTTCGCATAGTCTGAAGAGAGATCAAATATAATTCTTATCTTTGATTCTCTATAGGCATTTTTCTCTTCCAGGATTTTTTTTTTCTTTATCTTTGATTTTCCATCATGTGAAAATAATGTGCCTAGGTATAGCTCATGGCGTTTCTCTTGAATGATGCTCTCTGAGCTTCTTGAATGTATGAATTTATGTCTGACACTAACTGAGAAATAATTCTTAGGCATTATTGTTACAAATATATATATTTTTTTTCCTTTTGGTTTTCCATTTTGATATATTAGAAAGAGATGACATCTTTTTTAGTTGTCCCAAGTCCTTGTCATTTCTGTTCTGGGTTTCTGTTTATTGGGTTTTTTTTTTTTAGTCTTCACTCTTCTTGGTTTTTGAAGACTTTATTATGTTTTAAATTTCACAGATTCTTTCCTCAGCCACATAGAATCTACTAATAAGCCTAATAAAGACATCCAACAAAGACATTCTGTGAAAGTGTTTTTAAAGTAGAATTTATTTTTCTTTCTTTCTTAGGGTTTGCACGTCTGTACTTAAATTGCCCATCTGTTGTTGCATATCTTCTACTTTATCAATGAGGCATCTTAGAATATTAAGAATACTTTTGTTAAGTTCTTGATCTGTTACTCCCAACATCCCAGCTTTGTATGGTTTGGATATTTGCTCTGACTCTTCAAATTGTAGTTTTATTCTTTCTTTTTTTTCTTTTTTTCTTTTTGGAATATCTTGCAATATTTTCCCCTGATAGCAGGATATGATGTTCCCAGTAAAAAAAAAGAAAAAAAAATCTTTTGTAAACAGGCCTTTAAGCCAAGTGGTGCTGAATGTGAAGAGAAGGGAAAATATTCTATAGTGCTACAATATTATGAATTTCACAAGTGTTTCTCAGTATTTTTCACCCCCTTTGGGGAGAAAGGATGACTGGAGCCAGTAAGAGTTGGATTATTTCCCTTCCCTAGAAAGTTAAGCTCCGATAATACCCCAGCAGATTAGCCTCTAATTTGTTACCCCTAAGGCAGATCTTGTTAGAAAGTGAAGATTGTCCTGGAATATTACAAAACTGTTAACTTTCTTCTTCTGGATGAACAAGGAAATTTTTCTCTATTTTCTATGTAAACCTGGTACTTACAATATTGTGCAGGCCCCTGTATGAGTGGGCTCCCCTGATATTTTTAACTCAGACTTGCCCACATTGAATCTCCAGCAATTTGTCAATTTGGGTTTATGTTTTATTACTCTGACACTGATTCCTGTGAGAATTTTCATTTATCAGTCCCTGCCCAGGTAGGCTGTGACTCCATATATTCACTTCTTTTTCTCTCCAACCTTGGGACAGTGGTTTACCCTATGTCCTCCCCTTTCTTGTAGAGCCAAGAAGAATTGTTGATTTTCAATCTGTTGTGTATTTTTTTTCTTATTAAAATGAAGTGGAAACTTCCAAGGCCCTTGTGGAAGTAGAAACAAGAAGTCTGGTATTATGTTTTCCTGCATTCAGAGTCAAGATGAAAAACTGGCTCTTCTTTACTCCCATGACTGTGGACTTTCAGATTTGTCTTTGGACTTGGACTTTTTCAATTACATCACCTTCCTTTCTTGAATCTCAAGTTTGCCTGCTGCAAATCTTGGAACTTAGCCTCCATTATTACATGAGCCCACCTCAATATAAATACATATACATATACGACACATAGTTCAGTTCAGTTCAGTTGCTCAGTCGTGTCTGACTCTTTGCAACCCATGGACTGCAGTATGACAGGCTTCCCTGTCCATCACCAACTCCCAGAGCTTGCTCAGACTCATGTCCATTGAGTTGGTGATGGCAGTAAACCATCTCATCCTCTGTCGTCCCCTTCTCCTCTTGCCTTCAATCTTTCCCAGCATCAGGGTCTTTCCTAAACTGTCAGTTCTTTGCATCAGGTGGCCAAGTATTGAGTCTCAGCTTCAGCATAAGTCCTTCCAATGAATATTCAGGACTGATTTCCTTTAGGATGGACTGGTTGCATCTCCTTGCAGTCCAAGTGACTCTCAAGAGTCTTCTCGAACACCATAATTCAGAAGCATCAATTCTTCACATCCATACATGACGACTAGAAAAGCCATAGCTTTGACTAGATGGACATTTATCAGGAAAGTAATGTCTCTACATTTCAATATGCTGTCTAAGTTGGTGATAGCTTTTCTTCCAAAGAGCAAGCATCTTTTAATTTCATGGCTGCAGTACCATCTGCAGTGATTTTAGAGCCCAAGAAAATAAAGCCTGTCATCACTGTTTCCATTGCTTCCCCATTTGTTTGCCATAAAGTGATGGGACCAGATGTCATGATCTTAGTTTTTTGAATGTTGAGTTTTAAACCAGCTTTTTCACTCTCCTCTTTTACTTTCATCAAGAGGTTCTTTAGTGCCTCTTCACTTTCTGTCATAAGGGTCGTGTCATCTGCATAGCTGAGGTTTTGATATTTCTCCCTGCAATCTTGATTCCAGCTTGTGCTTCATCCAGCCTGGCATTTCACATGATGTACTCTGCATATAAGTTAAATGCACCATGTGCATTTATGTTTTATATGTTTTATACACACACATACATGGTGATGGTTAAGTCGTTAAGTTGTGTCTGACTCTTATGACCCTCGTGGACTGTAGCCTGCCAGGCTCCACTGTCTATGGAATTTCCCAGCTAAGAATACTGGAGTGTGCTGCCATTTCCTTTTCCAGTGGATTTACCTGATGCAGGAATCAAATTTGGGTTTCATACTTTGCAAGCAGTAATCTTGGATTGCTGGCAGATTCTTTACCAACTGAGTCAGTAGGGAAACCATATGTATATGGACTTCCCTGATGGCTCAGCCATTAAAGAATCTGCCTGAAATGCAAGAGACTGAGCTTTGATCCCTGGGTTGAGAAGATCCCCTGGAGAAGGAAATAACTACCCACTCCAGTATTCTTGCCTGGAGAATCGCGTGGACAGAGAAGCCTGGTGGGCTTCAGTCCTTGGGTCACAAAGAGTTGGTCACAACTGAGTGACTAACATATATATTAGTGTGTGACACAACTGAGTGACACGTGTGTGTGTGTATACACACATATAGCCCATTGTTTCTGTTTCTCTGGAAAACCCCAGTGAATACACCACTCTTCTTTATTTTCCTTTTATCTGTTAGCTAATTGAAGATAAATGAAAATAGATTCCTTTAAGCTCTACTTAAAAAAAAAAGAAATACCTAGAGCAGGTGTGAGAGGAAAGCTTTCTTCAATAATTAGTATAAATAGTATTTTTCTCTTTCTCTTTTTTCTGAAGGAATAAGAGTCCTGCTTTTATCACACATCAGGTGGCAAAACAGAGTGAAAATATATGAGAACAGTGGGAGTGTGCAACAACAATAATAATACCTTCCCCGGCATTGCAGTTTATCATTTTCAAAGCATTTTCTCATAGATTTGAGTCACACAAAATAACAAGAGGATGGGGAGAGTAGGTATTTTCATCCTTTTCAGATGAGAAAAATCAAGGCATTACTGAGGAAAGTAAATGGCAGAACTAAACTTTCAAACTGAGTCTTCTGACAATAAATCAAGTGTTCTTAACAACTGAATGACTCTGCTTGTGGACAGAACTGCATTAATTATATGTTTCAAGAGGGAGTTGACAGTCACTCAAAAGAGAAAGGACAAATAAGACCTAGTGGATTTCTGCTCCAGAAGGCAACAGGGATGATTTAAATTTAGTGAAACTAATAGCTACATTAAAAAAAAATGTCATGGTGAGTTGTAGGTCACTGCAAAGAGGCATTTAATGCAGGGAGTTTCAACAAGAATATTAATGAAAAAGTAATATTAACAATAGTGGTAGCAAAAGCCTGCATTTACTGAACACAGGCTAAATCTGAAGAATCTTCCAGGAATTTTTGCTAGTTCTAAAAACATTTTGGCAAGAAAACATGTTATTACCTCATTTTAACAGTTTTTATGTAACAGACTAAGAGATTAAATAACCTCTTCAAAATATATGCCATCAACAATATGTTATGTTGAAAACCAGGAATATTTCTAAAATGAAAGGAAAACAAACCAGTAAACCTTTTTGAGAAGCCTGAAATTATTAAATAACTTCACAAAGTACTTAATTTCTTTTTCACTCATTATAAATCTAGTACTAGAGCTTATAAATACAAAAGCAAGGATTAACTATATTATGTGCTACTGTCACAAATTGTCTTAGATTTTGTTCTCCTGAAATCAGCCTCAGACAATGACTCCTGTAAAAGTTAAGAAAAATTGCTATGAGCTTAAAATTGGTCAGGGAGATGGAAAGTGAGATTAGGAAGGGAGGAAAACAAGGAAGTCAAGCAAGGTGCCATATAGAGTAGGCATACTTGATCTTATATAAAAGATTTAGAAAACAAAAGTTAGTCATGTCTTAATATTCTTCAATTGGTGAATATTTATTTCCCTGAGCACCTCATTCATTGGCTAAAGGCAAGGGTGGACAAACAAAGGGGACTTTGGCTCTCCTAGACTGGAGACCAAGAAGATGATGGCAGCCTGAGAGCAGCTTCCTAAAAAATAGGGCATATGCTGGCTATTGAGTGAGAAAGTCACCAGAAACCAGCTACTGATATACACAAACATTAGAAATTAGCTACAGGATGTAGGCAGACCACTGACAGCAGTTGCTCCAGCCAAGTGATTATTCAATAATGCCTTTATATGAAATACTTGGATTTATTCATCTCATTCCTCAGCCTCTTCACTTATACTGCACCTCTCCTCTAATCATGGATCACTGATCACCAAGGACAGTTATTTGAGATGGAGGAGGAAATCTCTTCTGGTATGTTTTAAATTCCATAAGCCTGTATCTTCTAGGGTAAATGTAGGTCTTTCAGAAAGTTTTCCCAGACTTCATGGTTTAAACTATAAGAAACTAACAATCTTCACCTGTGCTTGGCTGTTACTTTGTTGTCCACCAAATGAACACCTTGAGTGATTCTTTAACTCTGGGCTTGGTGAGGTAATTTGCTTTAGTTGATGGGCAGATGGGTATGAGCATATTAATGCACAGACTTTTGATAATAATTTGCATATATTGGGTTTGTCCTCTTAAAAGAGTACCTCTTGGTACCTAGCTTCCAGGTTATAACAAATCACAGGATATTTTACTTGAGAGAAAGGGGCCTATTGAGAGACCTTGAGGGTTAAGACACAGCAAGAGATCTCAAGGAGGAGAAGCAAAGTGTCTCAGTTGATTTCTCAACTGAACACAACCATGCAAATGACCTCAGGTTACAACAAGAGGAGTAATTGCCCAGATGATCTACAGAATCATAAAAATAACAACTCTTCTTTCTGCAAGCTACTAAACATTGGTGTGTTTTGTTACACAGAAATTGAATCACAAGCTGGAGTCAAGATTACCAGAAGAAATATAAACAATCCCAAATATGCAATGATAATCATTCTAATGGCAGAAAGCAAAGAGGAACTAAAGAGCATCTTGATGAATATGAAAGAGGAGAATGAAAAAAGCTGGCTTAAAGCTCAAAACTCAAAAATATAAGATCATGGCAACTGGCCCCATGATTTCATGGCAAATAGATGGGGGAAACAGCAACAGGCTTTGTTTTCTTGGGCTCTAAAATCAATGCAGATGATGACTGCAGCCATAAATTAAAGGATGCTTGTTCCTTGGAAGAAAAACTATGACACAGCAATTGCTGTGTCATGTTAAGAAGCAGAGACATCTTTTTGCCATCAAAGGTCTGCACAGTCAAAACTATGGTTTTTTCAGTAGTCATGCATGGATGTGAGAGTTGGACCATAAAGAAGGATGAGTGCCAAAGAATTGATGCTTTTGAATTGTGCTGCTGGAGAAGACTCTCGAGAGTCCTTTGAACTGAAAACAGATCGAATCAGTCAATCCTAAAGGAAATCAACTCTGAATATTGATTGGAAGGACTGATGCTGAGGCTGCAGCTCCAATACTTTAGCCGTCTGATGTGAAGAGCCAACTCATTGGAAAAGACCCTGATGCTGGGAAAAATCAAACACCAAAGGAGAAGAGGGCTGTATAGGATGAGATGGCTAGATAACATCACTAAGTTAATGGACATGAGGAAGCTCCAAAAGATAGTGAAGTACAGGGAAGCCTGGCGTATTGTAGTTCATAGGGTCGCAAAGAGCTGGACATGACTTAGCAACTGAATAACAACAACTTTTCCCTTATGGAAGGATAACTTCACATGATTCAAACTAAAATTATCAAAAATAATAATCACATCAATTTCTATAGGCATCTCTACCTGTTATCCAGTCCTACTTTGGCTAACACACCCTGTTATTTTCCTTCCAGTTATTTTATGCTGTGAGACAGATTTTAATGCCTAATCCCAGAGCTGAAGGAATGAAGCCTCAGAGAGGTCAAGTGGCCTGTCAAAGGCAAGGTAGTATTTTGCACAGTCATAATCTGAATCTACATTTGCCTGAATTCAAAATCTCCCCTTCCCACCCTGCTTCAAATTGTACTTTCACATGAGTCCTTAAGCATAATGGAATAAACTGCCATCAGAACTGTCAGTTTACAAAAGCAAAGATAATGTGTATGGGTTGTATGCTCTGCAAATTTGTTGTTGAAAATCCTTCATATCTAGGAAAGATTAGAACAAACTAGTGAAAATGATCCTCATTTCCTTCCATGCAAAAATTATTCTCCTTTTGAGGGTTAATAGTGAAACAACAACAAAAATTATATCTTTTGGTAATCNTCAACTGTAATGATAAGGAAATAAACATTTAAAACTTTCCCTAGCAAAATGGCACTGTAGCGTATTGAAGAGTTTAGTCTACAGAGTGAGAGTGTCTGAAGTAAATCCTGGTTATTTTTCTTACTTGCTCTTTGACCTTGAATAAGTTATTCAAACTCTCTGAGACCTCTGTTTCTTCATCTATAAAATGATGATAGTAGTACTATCTACCTCATTATTGTAGGGTTAAAACAATTATGTGAAGCACTAAGAATGGTACCTAGCATAGGGCACATATTCTGTTAGTTATTACTATTATTATTACAGTTATTGTCATTATTATTATTAATTTCCTTTTAGAAGTCAAAGTAATTTTACATTCATAGATACAAAACCACTCTTAAAAATTTTGTCAGAAGTTTA
>SJYQ01005106.1:40454-54957 GCA_006410935.1 Redunca redunca
ACCATTTCTTGTCTATGTTTTCACAGGCTCTTTGTTTTTCTTTAATATATTTAGTACATTTTACAGAGATTCATTCACAGGTGGTTTTCTCTGTGACTGATTGTTCTTTGAATCTCGAGCCTGCTTATTCAACATCATCACTTTTGTGCTGAGATGCATTCTTGGCACTAAGTGTCAGTTCAGAAACTATTTGTTGGATGAATGAGCAAATAAACTAAAAGTTGGATGATTCATTACCATTTGACATATAATTCTTGTGGTTAATATTGATTTTATCTAATAGAACTTTCTCAAAATTCATATCAATGGCTATTATAAAAGGTAATAAGAAACTGACTTACATGAAAATATATACACTAAATTTTAAGTGTTTTCCTTCAAGTGACATTTCTTGACAGTCTTTCTTAATTCTTTGGGAGCAACTGATGACAGTCATTCAGGGCACTGTAATGATGAAATGCTCTCAAAGCTGTTGACTCTGTAATTTAAGGGAATGCTCATCTAGCAACACAAGTCTTCAAAAACCACGTAGACATTTTCCCAATTATATGGGAAAGCTTTAATGAAGGCATTTCAATGAACAGTCATTGAGATACAAGGTAAAAACAAAGAAACACGTGTATACCTGTGGCAGATTCATGTTGATGTATGACAAAACCAATACAATATTGTAAAGTAATTAACCTCCAATTAAAATAAATAAATTTATACTTTTAAAAAAAGAACCCATTAAAATAAAAAATAATAAATTTAAAAAAAGAAACTGTCATGACTTGATCATTAATTTAACATCAGTATTACTTTGAAAAAATATTTACTGGAGTATAGTTTACAAAATGTTGTGTTAGTTTCAGGTGTACAGCAAAGTGAATCAGTTATGCATATACATATATCTACTCTTTTATTTATTTATTCATTTATTATTTTTAGGGCATCCCTGGTGGCTCAGTGGTAAAGAATCTGCCTGCCAATTCAAGAGATGCAAGAGATGCAGGTTCAATCCCTAGCTCAGGAAGATTCTCCTAGAGGAGTAATTGGCAACCCAATCCAGTATTCTTGCCTGGGAAATCCCATGGACAGAGGAGCCTGGTGGACTACAGTTCAGGGGGTTACAAAAAGTTGGACACAGCAGACCATGAACACACACAGTCTTTTTTAGCTTCTATTCCAATATAGGCCATTATAGAGTACTGAATAGCGCTCCCTGTGTTATATGGTAGGTCCTTATGAGTTACCTGTTTTATATATAAGTAGTGTGTGTGTGTGTGTGTGTGTGTGTGTGTGTCAATTCCAATCTTTCAGTTTACCCCTCCCTTACTCCTGACCCCCTGGTAATCATAAATTTATTTTCTCCATCTATAATTCTATTTCTGTTTTGTAGATAAGTTCATTTGTAGCCTTTTTTTTTTTTTTTTAAGATTCCATGTGTTCTTGACCTAAGAAAGCTCCCTTATGTTACCAGTGAAATCAAATACTGGCTTTATTCACTGTATATCCTCATAAAATGCAGCTCTGTGCATCTCTCCTACTTTATTCTTATATTTTTTTTCAGTGATCAAATTTTAACATCTCCTCTCTAATATAAGCTTAAGACATCCAACACTTTCCTTCTGACTCTGCATTTCAGAGATATGTTTCTGTGATAATGAAAATGAGCATCAGTTTCTGTGTTTGGCTTTCTGTAATCCTCTGAGTAACTCACACTTCAGAGTGATTTTATTAGGACCAAATTGAGGTTAAATGTAAAGTAAACATCATGAGAACTTCTTTGCCCTAGTAATTAGTTGGTCTAATGAAGACTATTTCAGTTGTGTCTTGCCCATCGTTAAAGGCAGTCAGAAAAATAATTTCTCTTTAGAAATCTCCATATCAGGAAATCAATGTGATGTAAATTAGAAAAAGGGATTCACTGTTGGTTCTAGAGGAGCAGAAATGGCCCCAGGTCAGAAGTTACTCCTCTTAACTAAGTGTGTGAACTTGTCCACCTTAATTAGGCTTTGGACTCACAGTTGAACTAAGATACCTCCATTGCCTGAGAGCAAAGAATTAGATCTTAAAAGTGCAAGTTCACCTCCAAATTCTAATTCAATTTATTTGAATTATATTAATACTAGTTATATTAATGTCATGTAGGGCCACCTAAGACAGATGGGTCATGGTGAAACATTCTGACAAAATGAGGTTTAAAGAAAGTAGGGAAAACCACTAGACCATTCAGGAATGACCTAAATCAAATCCCTTATGATTATACAGTGGAAGTGAGAAATAGATTTAAGGGCCTAGATCTGATAGAGAGAGTGCCTGATGAACTATGGAATGAGGTTTGTGACATTGTACAGGAGACAGTGATCAAGACCATCCCCATGGAAAAAAAATGCAAAAAAGCAAAATGGCTGTCTGGGGAGGCCTTACAAATAGCTGTGAAAAGAAGAGAGGTGAAAAGCAAAGGAGAAAAGGAAAGATACAAGCATCTGAAAGCAGAGTTCCAAAGAATAGCAAGAAGAGACAAGAAAGCCTTCTTCAGAGATCAATGAAAAGAAATAGAGGAAAACAACAGAATGGGAAAGACTAGAGATCTCTTCAAGAAAATTAGAGATACCTAGGGAACATTTCATGCAAAGATGGGCTCCATAAAGGATAGAAATGGTATGGACCTAACAGAAGCAGGAGATATTAAGAAGAGGTGGCAAGAATACACAGAAGAACTGTACAAAAAAGATCTTCATGACCCAGATGATCACAATGGTGTGACAACTTACCTAGAGCTAGACATCCTGGAATGAGATGTCAAGTGGGCCTTAGGAAGCATCATTACAAACAAAGGTAGTGGAGGTGATGGAATTCCAGTTGAGCTATTTCAAATCCTAAAAGATGATGCTATTAAAGTTCTGTACTCAATATGCCAGCAAATTTGGAAAACTCAGCAGTGGCCACGAGACTGGAAAAGGTCAGTTTTCATTCCAATCCCAAAGAAAGGTAATGCCAAAGAATGTTCAAACTACCAAACTATTGTACTCATTTCACATGCTAGCAAGTAACTCTCAAAATTCTCCAAGCAAGGCTTCAATAGTACATGAACCGAGAAGTTCCAGATGTTCAAATTGTATTTAGAAAAGGCAGAGGAACCAGAAACCAAATTGTCAATACTGTTGGATCATAGAAAAATTAAGAGAATTCCAGAAGAACATCTTCTTCTTCTTAATTGACTGAACCAAACCCTTTAACTGTGTGGATCACAACAAACTGTGGAAAATTCTGAAACAGATGGGAATACTAGACCACCTGACCTGCCTCCTGAGAAATCTATATGCATGTCAAGAAACAACAGTTAGAACCGGACATGGAACAACAGACTGGTTCCAAATTGGGAAAGTAGTACGTCAAGGCTGTATATAACCACCCTTCTTATTTAACTTCTTTGCAAAATACATCATGCAAAATGCCATACTGGATGAAGCACGAGCTGGAATCAAGATTGTTGGAAGAAATACAAATAACCTTAGATACGCAGATGATACCACCCTTATGGCAGAAAGTGAAGAACTGAAGAGCCTCTGATGAAAGTAAAACAGGAGAGTGAAAAAGTTGGCTTAAAACTCAACATTCAAAAAACTAAGATCATGGCATCTAGTTCCATCACTTCATGGAAAATAGATGGGGAAACAATGAAAATAATGACAAACTTGCTTCTTTCCTTGGTTCCAAATTCACTGTAGATAGTGACAGCAGACATGAAGTTAAAAGATGCTTGCTCTTTGGAAGAAAAGCTATGATGAAAGAAAAGAAAAGAAGAAAGGAAAAAAGAAAGAATGAAAAGAAGAAAGAAAGAAAGTAAAGTCACTCAGTCATGTCCGATTCTTTGTGACCCCATGGGCTATAGCCTACCAGGCTGCTCCCCCTTGGAATTTTCCAGGCAAGAATACTATAGTGGGTTACCATTTCTTTCTCCAGAGGAGCTTCCAAACCCAGGGATTGAACCCAGGGCTCAACCCATTCCAGTACTCTTGCCTTGAAACTCCCATGGATGGATGAGTTTGGTGCAGGCTACTGTCCATGGGGTTGCAAAGGATCCGGCATGACTGAGTGACTTCATTTCACTCCTGCACTGCAGGTAGATGCTTTACCATCTGAGCCACCAGGGAAGCCCTTGGAACCTAGACAGCATATCAAAAAGCAGAGACATTACTTTGCCAACAAAGGTCCATCTAGTCAAAACTTTGGCTCTTCCAGTAGTCATGTATGCATGTGAGAATTGGACCATAAAGAATGCTTAGAACAAAAGAATTGGTGCTTTTGAATTGTGTTGAAGAAAACACTTGAGAGTCCCTTGGACTGCAAGGAGATTCAACCAGTCCATCCTAAAAGAAATCAATCCTGACTATTCATTGGAAGGACTGATGCTGAAGCTGAAGCTCCAATACTTTGATTTCTGATGTGAAGAACTGACTCTTGGGAAAGACCCTGATGCTGGGAAAGATTGAAGGCGGAAGGAAAAGGGGATGACAGAAGATGCGATAGTTGGATGGCTTCATTGACTTAATAAACATGAGTTTGAGCAAGTTCTCCCAGTTGGTGATGGACAGGGAGGCCTGGCATGCTTCAGTCCATGGGGTCGCAAAGAGTTGAACTGAACGACTGAACTGAACTGAATACCAACGGGGTTAGTTAAATAAGAACTACTTACAGTTGACTCCATCACTGGCAGATTTATTTCATTTCTCTCTCAACTTGATTTCTCAAGAAATACTCAATAAATCTCAATAAAAAGTAATTCTACTCACCAATTTCTTGGGCTTTAAACCTTGGAGTTATCCTTAACTCCCTTTATCTCCCACCCCATATGCTGTTCAATAGCAAATTCTGTTAACTCTGTTTTTAAAATATGTATTCAGTTGGACTATGTCTTCAAACCTTCACTGTCAACTTCCTCCTCTGAAAGCCATAGTATTTGGCATCTAATCTTATTATAGCATCTTAATTGATCAGTTTACACCTATTCTTGCCCCTCCCAGTACATTCTCAGGGTAGCAATCACAATGATACTTTGGAAGATAAATTATGACACTCCTCTGCTCAATACACTCCATTGCCCCTTGTTACTCCAAATAAAAGCCAAGTTCCATGCTCTGACTTCTAAATCCTGTGTATCTTGGCATCCTTTAGCTCTGTGACAATTCCAGAATACTGTCTCTCATGTTCACTTCAGCTACACCAGACCCTTTACTGGTCCTCAGAAGACCTTCACTCTGACAGTTGCTTCTATTGATACCTTTAAAGCTCAGGTTTCCCCTCATTAAGGTCTCTGCTCAAATATTACTGAATCTGAATAGATGCCTCTTACCGTTTCATGTAAAGCAGAACAATGATCACTATTCTTTTTTACTGTACACTGCTTTATTATTTTTTATTGTATATACCATCTTTTGTATTACATAAACATACAAACACATTTTTTTTGTTTTCTATCACAAACTCCCCCAAAGTGTTGGTACAGATGTCTACAAATTTTGTGTATTATACTTTGTGATGATAACTTTTCCAGTCAATAATGTAATTATATTTGGCCAAATAATATCCATAATTTCTAGTGTAGTAATAATTTAGGAATCCCAAGTTTGAAGTCAGTTCAGTTCAGTCACTCAGTCGTATCTGACTCTTTGCGACCCCATGAATCGCAGCACGCCAGGCCTCCCTGTCCATCACCATCTCAAGAATTGATGCGTTTGAACTGTGGTGTTGGAGAAGACTGTTGAGAGTCCCTTGGACTGCAAGGAGATCCAACCAGTCCATTCTGAAGGAGATCAATCCTGGGATTTCTTTGGAAGGAATGATGCTGAACCTGAAACTCCAGTACTTTGGTCACCTCATGCAAAGAGTTGATTCATTGGAAAAGACTCTGATGCTGGAAGTTTGAAGTCACACGGAGCTAATGTGGCTCAGAAGACCGAAAAAACTCAAATTCAGCCAGCAAATCAATGATAGAGGATTACTCACTTATTAGCAATTTATTTATTCCACTGATCACCCCCAATTCTTTATATTATATAATCAACCCTACTCCAGAACTACATTGTCCATAGCTACACTGGTGCCATACTTGACATCTTCAGTTCATTAATCATTTTTTCATCATTACCATTATCTTCATTCTCATCACTCTCATCATCATAATTTTCAAAATAAACGACTCACTATGTCAGGAACTGTACTAAGTACTTCATATACGTCTATAAGAAGGAAATTACCTTTCCTTTTTCTGCTGTCTCAGAATTTAAATAGCTTGTTTAAAATTAGGCAGATGGTAAATAGCAGGAGTAACAATATCAATCTAGCTCTCACTGACTTATACAATGCTTTCTTCAGAAGTTTCCATTCACTTATTTTCTTGCTTATAGGTCTGAACCAAGGACAGAATCAATTTGCAACCTAGGCTACTGATGACATTTTATTTCCCTGCTTTTCTAATTTTGGCCAAAAAAAAAGAAAAAAAGCTTGAAGACTTCTTTCCTTTCTATGTTAAATACATCTCAGTGTCTGAAGGATTGTACTCAAAGCTTGGAAAAGCCATTTTTCTTAATTGATAGTTGTCAATTTATTTATTTAGTGCCTTATTAAGCTTGTTGTAGTGCATATATATTCAATGGAAAAGCTAGTTTCTTGAAGTGAGTTCTTGGTCACCTTCTTGCCACTTCCTTTGGATCATTGCTGAACTTGTTGCTTGCTTATTACTGGTGTTTCCTTAACGCCTGAGGATGGGAGTCCCCTGATTAAGTATTTCACTGTTGGCATTTCTTATTCATCCAGTTGTAAGGAATTCCCCTCTATTCCACTTACATAGCTTTAGAAGAATATCATAAAAATAATTTCTTAATTTTCAAGTCACATGGCCTACTTTTGACTGTCATTTTACTACTCTTGATCCTTGCAGGATCAAGATCACTCTCCTTTAAAAGTATACCGATGCAGGATGCAGGATGCTTGGGGCTGGTGCATGGAGAGGACCCAGAGAGATGGTATGGGGTGGGAGGTGGGAGGGGATTCATGTTTGGGAACGCATGTACACTCGTGGTGAATTCATGTCAATGTTTGGCAAAACCAATACAGTATTGTAAAGTAAACTAAAGTTAAAAGAAAAANCAACATGAATCCACCACGGGTATACAAGTGTAAAATCCTGTATAATGAAGACTTTCCAATGATAACAATAGTTACCCCTCCTGTGGAATTTAGTTTGAGGGATAGACTATTACTATTCTCATGTTACAACGAGAAAACTGAGGAACAGCCAGGGTACATGACTGACAAAAGGTCAAAAAGCTAGTGAAGACTGGAGCCAAGGAGGGTTATAGGCAAAATAAAACAGAAACACTCAAAGACTCTCTGCTTCTAAGCCTAATTTCTGCCATAATTAATTTCCCTTAAATTAGCCATTCCAAGACTGAGATTCTCATATTACCTTAGCACATTTCTTTTACTTGAAATGCCAAGTTCACTTATTAACTGTGCCATTTATTTTATATGTTGTCTTTTGGGTCTCCATATACCGTTCTATACATACTTCTATGTTCTATATATGTTCTGTCTATATTCATCTATGTACCACTCTCTCTACACTTTTCTTGGTTGTTGGTTCTGGGTCTTACACTCCTTAACCCTCTGACTTCTTTTTAGGTTTGGTCAAATGGAAGCCATAGAGGATGTGTGGAATGTGGCAGGTAGGGAGAAAAATCTTTGTCTTTTAGATTCCCTATTGGCATCACTTCAACAGCAGCAAAGAGTAGACTACCCCTAGCTTCTTTAAACACTCTATGCATTAGGTTTGCCGAGTAAGCCAGACAGAGATAGACAAATATCATATAATATCATTTATGACTACAATCTTTAAAAAGATACAAAAATGAACCTATCTGCAAAGCAAATAGACCCACAGACATAGAAAATAAACTATGGTTACCAAAGGAGAGAGGTAGGGGAAGGATGAATGGGGAGGTTGTGATTAACATATATGCACTACTATATATAAAGTAAATAACCAAAAAGGACCTACTCTATAGCAGAGGGAACTATATTTGATATTTTGTAATAACTGGTAAGGGAAAATAATCTGAAACAGAATGTATATATATGTATGTATATTCATATATATGTATGTACATGTGTGTATATATATACACATATATGTATATTGTACACATGTATTATTATATTATATATATTAAATATTATATATATATATATACACACACACATATACAAACACATATAACTAAGTCACTTTGCTATACACCGGTAACCAACACAACACTGTAAATCAACCATAATTCCAAAAAAAATTTTTGTTTGTTTTTTGCTGTTTCCCCTTCCTAGGGGGCTACAGAGGATGACATGGCTGGATGGCATCACAGACTCAATGGACATGAGTTTGAGTGAACTCCAGGAGATAGCCAAGGACAGGGAATCCTGGCATGCTGCAGTCCATGGGGTTTCAAAGAGTCAGACACGAATTAGTGACTGAACAAAAACCTTCCTAGGGGTCTCCTCTGAAGCCCAAGAGTACAGAGCGCTGAGATCTTCCCTAAAAGAATGAACAACAGCCCTATAGGACCTGTTCTTAAAATCCTAGGTTCTAATTAGTCTTCAGGCATTGGGATTACAGATAATTCTTACAGCAACTGCTTAGTTACTTCACTGTATTTGTTACTTTTGCAGCCTACCCACTTCTATGTAACCAGTGGTCTTTCTTAATTTCTCTTGCCTTGAAATGTTTCTGTTTTCCAGGCTAAACCCTGACTGATCCCCTAACAGTGGGTACAGCCTCAGCATCGACCTGCCCTCCTGCTGCCCTCCTCATGATACCCTCCAAATCCCATCAACAGTAACTGGCTGGTTCCTCTTCAATCTGTCCCATCCCCTAACTTGTGCAGTTGCTGCATTAGTTCTCACCATTTTCAATCAATCCATCTTCTATCTGGAGATTTCCACAGGACTATCTTGGATCACTCAAGAATATGCTTCATACGTGTTTCCATATTGCTAAAGGAAAATAAAAATATTTGACAATATCTTCATAACTACCACTGACTCCTCCTGAGCTCTTAACAGCACAGATTAAAATTTTAATAGGGAAAGTCAGGTCTTTCACCACCAGCTGTATCTAGTATCTTTTCCTCCTGCTAGACGCCTATATGCTATAACCATGCTAGCACTCCTTCTGAAATTCTCTCCTATTTTTGGCAAGCATATATACTAATCCTTTGAGATACAGCAGAAATGTTCCACCAGGAGAATAAGTTTCAGAATTCTCTACACTTCCACTGCACCATATGTCTACCTTTGTACTCATTCCTTTAGATTTTTCAACTCATTTTTCACCAGTGTTCATGATAGAGACAGTTTACATGTTGTTCCATTTTTATAAATCTGAAACTTCATAGAACACTTTAAATACAAAAATGTGTTCTTTGAGTTAATGAGTTTTAACAATAATGTTATTAATTAATCTTGAATAAAAATGAGAACAAAAGTATGAATTGCTACCTTGGGCTTCCCTGGTAGCTCAGATGATGAAGAATCTACTTGCAATGCAGGAATCCTGGGTTCAGTCCATGGATTGGGAAGATCTCCTGGAGGAGGAAATGGCAACCCACTCCAGTATTCTTGCCTGGAGAATCGCGTGGACAGAGGAGCCTGGTAGGCTACAGTCCATGTGCTCACAGAGTCAGACATGACTGAAGCAACTTAGTACAGCACATTACACTTTGGTTTATATACACTGAAGTTCATTCTACTTCTGTTAAACACTTCCTCAAATATGAGTAATCACTGATGCCGGAAAAATGTCAAAATGGTATCTTATACAGAACCTTCCATTAAATAACACTTCCTCACTTTTAGTGGTATTTTTAGCAACATTACCTATAAGCCTTTGCACAAATAATTTTTTGTGCTCATGGGTTATACTTCTCTCATATTTATGTCTTTTCAGACCGTTATCTCTGTTTTGAATTTAATTATGGGTTGTGATAACCAGCAGTTAAAATGACCACAATGACACTATAAGAATGGAATACCATAAGTAAATAAAATTTACAAAAATAGACATAGCAGCATACATATTCATAGGTGCAAATCTGAAATTGCTATTGGATCAGTTGGCAAAAAGACAGAGACTCTTAACATTAGCTATATCAGCACAGCATAGAATCATGAATATCTGTGGACCGAGGATGAGAAAGAGGGAGTAAGAACTATAAATGGAATGTATTACCTATTATATCCGGTTAGATTTTCCATTTATACTTTATTTATAACTTTCATAAACTTTGAGGCAAAGTTCAACAACAACAACAAAAAAAGAGTGGTTTGCCTCTTGCCCATCTAGATGCAAGGCAAATTTTCTGCAACACTTAGCACTTCCCTGAATGTTACCATTGATACAGGAATCTGGGTTGCCAGGATGGACTTTAACTCTCCCTCATCACTCTTACCTCGATCTGTTTTCCTGAGACCAAGAGGCAATTTCAGATTTGCATTTCACCACCATAACTGCAAGTCTGATTTAATTTTTCCCTCTAGGTTTATTTATCCTAGTTAAAATTATCAGATTTGGTTTCAGCATTTTATTTTCATCAGGCTGCTTTCAAAGTCTGTAGTTGTTCTGATTAATACACTAAATAGTTGTGATTTTTAAAATCATTCATTAAATGGAAATATAGAGATCCAACACTATAACTTCTAAAATTCTAAAATATGTAATATTCAGAAGCCTACAGGTGCCTACATCTGAGTCAGCAGCCAGTTTTACAGTTTTACTAATGATCAGATGATGATTAGTATATCCTGAAAGCTATATTTTATGACTAGCACAGCACTCGGGGAGCCAGAAAATTCAATTACTTGAAAGTATTTGTTGCTTATCATATTATAAAAATAAAATTTAGTATTTTAAGCATGCAAATGTATGCACTATTAGAAAGAATTTAATATTAGCCATATTTTATTTACATTTTATCCCTATGATGTCTGTATCTGCCTAATCTGGATACTATTTTCCTTCTTTTCAATTATGAATTCCATTGTAGAGTAACTGATCACTAACATTTAACTGATCACTAACATTTTATTAACTATAAAGATTTCATAAAACAATTCATGAGGTTACAGATTGAAAGCCCTGGGATCAGAATTATTAAATTGAATCAGTGCAAGAAACATAATTATTTAAGTTATTAATGATGGCCAGATTCCTTGACTGTATCAACAGACTCCTTGGAATAGCTATGGCTGATTGTACTGAAATATTCTAGTATATTTTAGTCAATGAATAAATATGTTAAATCTGAATTTGCTTTTCCTCCAAAAATTTAAGAATGACAAAAGATTATATACTTTAAAATTCTAGTGGACTTCCTATATATATATGAACTTCTCTGGTAGTTCAGTGGTAGAGTCTCTATGTAATGCAGGACACCTGGGTTTGATCCCCGAGTCAGGAAGATCGCCTGGAGAAGGAAATGGCAACCCACTCCAGTATTCTTACCTGGAGAATCCCATGGACAGAGAAGCCTGGCAGGCTACAGTCTACGGGGTTGCAAAGAGTCAGACATGACTGAAGATACTTAGCATGCACACACACACACACACACACACACACAGTCTATGGGGTTGCAAAGAGTCAGACAGACTGAAGATACTTAGCATGCAGACATACACACAAAATTTTTTCTAACTAATAATTTGACAATTTAAATAGTATATATTAGGATGTATTTAACTCAAGGAGTTCATTGTGCAGGTTAACTATCCTGATAGTTTTTTTTTTTCCCCCTGAAAAAAATTTTTTTAATTATTTATTTTTTATTTATTTTAATTGGAGGCTAATTACTTTACAATACTGTGGTGGTTTTTTCCATACATTCACATGAATCAGCCATGGGTGTACATGTGTTCCCCATCCTGACCCTCCCTCCCACCTTCCTCGCCATCCCATCCCTCAGGGTCATCCCAGTGCACCAGCTGTGAGCACCCTGTCTCATGCATCAAACCTGGACTGGCGATCTATTTCACATATGATAATATGCATCTTTCATCCCACCCTCGCCTTCTCCCAGAGTCCAAAAGTCTGTTCTTTACATCTGTGTCTCTTTTGCTTTGCTGTCTCACATATAGGATCATCATTACCATCTTTCTAAATTCCATATATATGCATTAATATACTGTATTGGTATTTTTCTTTCTGATTTACTTCATTCTGTATAATAGGCTCCAGTTTCATTCACCTCATTAGAACTGATTCAAATGCCTTATTTTTAATAGCTGCAGAATATTACATTCTGTATATATGCCACAGCTTTCTTATCCATTCATCTGCCAATGGGCATCTAGGTTGCTTCTATGTCCTGGCTATTATAAACAGTGCTGCAATGAACATTGGGGTACACGTGTCTCTTTCAGTTCTGGTTTCCTCAGTGTGTATGCCCAGCAGTGGGATTGTTGGGTCACATGGCAGTTCTATTTCCAGGTTTTTAAGGAATCTCCACACTGTTCTCCATAGTGGCTGTACTAGTTTGCATTCCCACCAACAGTGTAAGAGGGTTCCTTTTTCTCTGCACCCTCTCCAGCATTTATTGTTTATAGACTTTTTGATAGCAGCCATTCTGACCGCCATGAGATGGTACCTCATTGTGGTTTTGATTTGCATTTCTCTGATAATGAGTGATGTTGAACAATTTTTTATGTGTTTGTTTGCCATCTGCATGTCTTCTTTGGAGAAATGTCTGTTTAGTTCTTTGGCCCATTTTTTTTTTTTTTTATTGTGTTGCTTATTTTCTGGAATTGAGCTGCAGGACTTGCTTATATATTTTTGAGATTAATTCTTTGTCAGTTGCTTCATTTGCTATTATTTTCTCCCATTCTGAAGGCTGTCTTTTCACCTTGACTAAGATAGTTAATTTATAATTCATCAGGAGGCCTTGTAAATATTGACTCACTCTTCCTTAGCCATTTCAAGGGAGATTTACAGATTCCTGAAACTGAAAAATATAGATTTTAAACTTCCGATAACTGAAGACAAGTAAAAACAGGCTGAAACCAGACGATTAGGAATATGTTGAAACAATATATAATATACGTTTGACCATTATAGGCTAGCATGAAAATTTAGTTTCCTTCCTGAAAAATATGGACATCTGTTCATCTTCTAAGTCAATGAGTAACAGATGACTGTACATCTGTTTGCATATAAAGTGAGAGACTGATGAGCAGGGTGTTGTTTCTAGGGTTTGTTTTGGTTTGTTTTCATTATAATTTTCCTTACTGACATTCAGCCCAACATTATGTTGATAGATCCCAGTATATATTTTCATATAGTTACAGTGCTCACTAATTTTCCAGACAATATTCTAAATTCTTTACACACTTTCTCTAATAATCATAAATAACTATTAGACATAAATTCTCCTTAACCCTATTTTACAAGCAAATGACAGAGGTACAGAGGTATAGAGATACCATACAACATCACACTGTTTATATGTGGGGAATTCCAGAAATTAAATGCAGGTAATCTTATACTGAATGATTTGCCTTGGACACAAAATGAGATAATTCTGTCCTTTTAGTGATTGCACCCAAGTACTGCATTTCAGAATTTTTGGTGACTGTGAGGGTTACTCCACTTCTTCCAAGGAATTCTACATAGTAGTAGATAAAATGGTCATCCAAATTAAATTCACCCATTCCTGTCCATTTTGGTTCACTGATTCCTAAAATGTCGCTGTTCACGCTTGCCATCTCCTGCTTCAGTCAGTTCAGTTTCTCTGCTGCTGCTGCTGCTGCTGCTGCTGTAAGTCGCTTGAGCTGTGTCTGACTCTGTGTAACCCCATAGACAGCAGCCCACCAAGCTCCCTGTCCCTGGGATTCTCCAGGCAAGAATACTAGATAGGGTTGCCATTTTCTACTCCAATGCATGGAAGTGAAAAGTGAAAGTGAAGTTGTTCACTCGTGTCCGACTCTTAGCGACCTCATGGACTACAGCATACCAGGCCTCTCTGTCCATAGGATTTTCTAGTCAAGAGTACTGAAGTGGGGTGCCATTGCCTTTTCCGATCAATCACTCATTTCAGTTCAGTTCAGTCACTCAGTTGTGTCCGACTCTTTGTGACCCCATGAATCGCAGCACCCCAGGCCTCCCTGTCCATCACCAACTACAGGAGTTCACTCAGACTCACGTCCATCAAGTCAATGATGCCATCCAGCCATCTCATCCTCTGTCATCCCCTTCTCCTCCTGCCCCCAATCCCTCCCAGCATCAGAGTCTTTTCCAGTGAGTCAACTCTTCCCATGAGGTGGCCAAAGTGCTGGAGCTTCAGCTTTAGCATCATTCCTTCCAAAGAAATCCTAGGGTTGATCTCCTTCAGAAAGGACTGGTTGGATCTCCTTGCAGTCCAAGGGACTCTCAAGAGTCTTCTCCAACACCACAGTTCAAAAGCATCAATTCTTTGGC
>SJYQ01005112.1:0-13673 GCA_006410935.1 Redunca redunca
TGGCAGCCCACCAGGCTCCCCCGTCCCTGGGATTCTCCAGGCAAGAACACTGGAGGGGTTGCCATTTCCTTCTCCAATGGATGAAAGTGAAAAGTGAAAGTGAAGTCGCTCAGTCGTGTCCGACTCTTAGCGACCCCATGGACTGCAGCCCACCAGGCTCCCCCGTCCATGGGATTTTCCAGGCAAGAGGACTGGAGTGGGGTGCCATGGAGAGCATTAAAAATAACTGTGATCTGTTCTCCTTATTAACCAGAACTTGTTCTGTGTTTCACGTATCCTGGGATCGATCCAGCAAAACCCATTGCTGTGATCAGAGATCCTTCCTGTGTGGTTGGTAGAGACCCGCGTGCATCTGTGAGAGTTGGCACCCCACCCTCTCCTGACACCACTGCCTGCTGCACCTTTTCCTTTTCTATTCAAGGCTCCTCAGTTCCACATAGCCTGGGGCTTGCTGGTATCAAGGATCCAGATCTCTGCACTGGCCTTAAAGACACTGTAGTTTTCTCTACTGCCTTCTTCTCCTTTAAAAAAAAAATATCTTTCTTCAGAGGCAGTCAGTAAATGATGGAGCTTTCTCATGGTGAAATAGTGGGTATTCGTTAGAGCACCTGGAACCTTGGAGGGTGGCTTGGGGGGAGAGATGGGCTTTTACCTCAGAAACGAAAGTAAAGCAGAAATCCTGGTTGTGGGCTTGTAGTTAGGGCTGTGACTGTGTCAGCTCTAAGGACAAGTGCAGAAACAACATCTGGTTGGGACACTGCCGATGTCACAAAGCTGCTCTCAGTGCATTTGGTTTTATGAGTGTTTAGACAAAGGGAGGTTTTCTTTGCTGCTTCACCAGATAGGGAGTGGTTGTGGGAAGGGAGGACAGAGACCCTGGGTCAGGGGCAAAGCTTCGATTGCATTACCATTTACCCCAGTTGTAACTCTTTCCTTGGGAGTAGGCGTTCAGCAGCTGTTTTCTGTAGAGACACAGAAGGTGACTGGGGTCAGCTTGGCCTTTTCTTGGGGAGGAAGGCACACTGACCACGAGAGCTGTTCTCTTGCCGGGCAATAGAGGACCCTATAGGAAGGAGAACGAGAAGCCTGCTCTGGGCTGGATGGGGGCAGTTGGGGAAGTTCCAGGGTGAGGAGGGTATAGAGCTAAGACCAGGGCGCTGCAGAGCAAGCCCGGGGTGTTGGGCCCAGACAGGGCCTGGACGCAGTTCCCTCTTTAGGCCCACCAGGGTCACCTCGGTCACGTCTCTGTGATGGCAGGTCCATTGGGCGGGCCTTGATTTCTGCGTGATACACAGAGGCACACCGAATCCCGCGTCCCTCAGACAGACACCACCCTGTGCTTGGAGCTCTGATGGTCCCTGGCGTTGTGATTGCAGAACCAGTGCTGTGGGGCGTATGGCCCTGAAGACTGGGACCTCAACGTCTACTTCAACTGCAGTGGCGCCAGCTACAGCCGCGAGAAATGTGGGGTGCCCTTCTCCTGCTGCGTGCCCGACCCCGCGGTAAGTCGGCCTGCCTGTGGACAGTCCCTCTGGAGTGGAGCGAGCAGCTCCTGATTCCTTGAGGGCTCTGGCCACTTCTCTCCTGCAAGCGCAATGAGCGCCTGGCTCCCCTTCCACTTGCCTGGGGCTCGTGCAGCTCTGAAATCCTATATGTAGACATTCCACGAACGTTTTCACACGGCCCACCCTGGCTCTAGTGGGCTGGGTGAAGCTGGAGAAAAACAGTGTTTCCCCCGGCCGGGAGGGGCTCTCACTCAGATAGCCTGAACAAGATGCTATGAATGATATGAACCCAGATGTCCCTTTCTCTGGAGACAATGCCCAGTCCTCAGAAGCCGGGACGATGGGGTGCATCACCATCTGGGGTGACGCAGGATTTTTACTGTTCTTTCTTCTTCACTGCTTTTCCTCTCTGGTCTGCAGACTAACATCCTTGAGTTCCAGAAACTGAGCTCTT
This sequence comes from Redunca redunca, assembly GCA_006410935.1. NCBI lineage: Eukaryota > Metazoa > Chordata > Mammalia > Artiodactyla > Bovidae > Redunca > Redunca redunca. The sequence goes on from SJYQ01005112.1 coordinate 1,960, forward strand.
GGTGACCCTTTTTTTTCTTTTTTGGTTACATTACGTGGCTTATGGGGTCTTAGTTCCCCAACCAGGAACTGAACCTGGGACCTGGCAGGGAAAGCTCCAAATCCGAACCACTGGACTGCCTAGGGAGGTTCCTCGGGTTCCCTTGAGGGAGCACTGAATGTTTGCCTGAAGCGGGTCTGAGCCGAGGGGGCAGTCACACTGTAGCGTCAGTGCGGCCACACTGTTTGGTGCTGGGCCACAGGCTCTGGGCAGGTCCCTCAGCCCAGGAAGAGGCTGCAGAGCCAGCATCTGACGGCCCCACAGTGACTGAATTCTTCAGCAAGGGTAGGCTTCCCTCTAGCACAGGGATCAGCAGATTGCAGCCCCCGCGCCACAGCCGGCCTGCTGCTGGTTTTTGCATCACCTGTGAGCCAAGAATGGTTTCAGCCATTTTTAAGTGAACACAAATCAAAAGAAGAATAATATTTTGTGACACGTGAAAATCATGCAAAATTCAAATTTCATTGTCTATAAATAAAGTTTTATTGAAATACAGCCATGCCCATTCATTTATATATTGTCAATGGCTGTGTTCACGCTGCAACTGCAGAGTTGAAAAGCAGCTACGTAGACAGGTCAGAAATATTTACCGTCTATTCCTTCATGCAGAAAGTTTTCTGACCCTGTCCTAGCATGAAAGGTTAGCTGGCAGTATGCTGGAAGGGCGTGTGCTGTAATGGAGTTGGTGCTGGTGTTTGGTTGTGACTTTTCTAGAGCTTTCTACCACCGGTTTCTCAAGAGTACAAAAATGACTAATTTTTTCTGTTTTTCTAACAGCAAAAAGTTGTGAACACACAGTGTGGCTATGACGTCAGGACTCAGGTGAGAGCCCCCGGGTTGCATGTGAATTTTGAATTCTTTAGGTCTATTCCCCAGGGTCTGACCCCCTGATTTAGCACAAGTGCAAATTGGATGGGAAAGCCAGGGGAGACTTAAGGAGCCAGAGGTGCCACCTAAGCTGGGAACCAGGCAAGCTTGGAACCAGCACACACGTGTTCATGTACACATCCTCCCAAGAACAATGATGCCTGTGATTTCAGACTCTGTGAACCACAATCCCAAAATCTAGCAGTTGCTACATGAGTGGAAAGAGGTCAGATGGAAGTTTGAGAGAACAAAGGCTGTATGCTTGAGAAGAGGCTCCTTGGAATCCTAGGCGGTATCTGTTATCTAGGGGTCCAGGATGGAGCTGCAGGAGCGTGTGGTTTGGTCCAGCTGCTGAGTGGAGACAGTGGCGCAGGGCAGGAGTGGGGCTCAGTCCTCCAAGGGCCTCAGGCTGCAGGGAGTGTCCGCTTGGATGTGAAGAGGTGAGGCCTCGCGCAGCCCTTGCTCTGATGGCCTCTGTTGCTGTGAATGACAGCTGGTCTGAAAGAGAGGGATCTCAGGGGACCTGCAGGCACCCCTCCTATTGGCCGTGGACACTGGGGATATGACCCTCCTGTTTGGGAAACCTCAGCTCCCTCTGCAGTGAGCTCCACTTGACAGGGACGGGCCTGTGTCAGCATCAGCCTCTGCAGTGAATGAATTTTGTCACCACTTGTATTTGCTAGGGCTGCCATAACAAAGCACTCGGGCTGTGTGGGAACAGAGGTTTACTTTCTCACAGTTCTGGAGGTTAAAAGTCTGGGATCAAGGTGCCAGCAGGGTTGGTCCCTTCTGAAGCCTCTCTCTTTGGCTCGAATGATCTTCTCCTCCCTGTGTCCTCAAATGGGCTTCCCTCTCTATGTCCTAACCTCTTCTTAGGGGACCCCCGTCATACTAGATTAGGGCCCACTCCAGTGACCTCATTTTAATGTATTTACTTCTTTTTACAAGCCTGTCTCCAAGTACAGACACACTCTGAGGTCTTGGGGGTTAGGACTTCAACATACAAATTTTAGGGGGACATAATTCAGCTCCTAACACTGCTAACAAATGAATGTTCTGCAGTGTTTCATGAGTGATGCTGATAAGGGTCGGGGGACGGAGCTGGTTGCTGTGTGGCGAGGTGGGTGGGGACATAGGGACTGGCTGTGGCCCATCCCTGTGTGCTTCCTGAGCCTCCACTTGGGGTCAGGGTTAGAAAGAGCTGGCCAGCTTGTGACCACTTAGGCAGGCTCTGCTTCCTGGAACCGGTCCCCCATGGGCTAGGGGACATGATCTGAGAAGCTCCTTCCCTTCCCTCTGCTGACCCCTCTTCTCCCAGTTTCTCTCTTTGAGACACGTCATCTTTCCCCCGCACCTCCCAGCCTGCTCCCCTTTCTCCACATACGGGCTGTGGAGACCCTCACAGAAGAAGTTACAGATCACAGTGAGGGTGCCTTTACTTAGGCAGGTTATAAAGTGCAGACTGTCCAAGGAGGGCAGAGGCCAAGGCCAGTCGATGCACTGCTTCTGGAGAGTTCTGTCTGTCCGTCTGTCCTCGGCGCCTTCCCCGCAGATCCCTCATTCCCCACCGAGCTTCCCCTGCCCTTGGCGGGAGGCCTCTAGAAAACCAAGGTGGGGACAGCCTGCGTGTCACAGGCTCAGGGCGCTGTTGCGTCTCCCTGCAGCTGAAGAGCAAATGGGACGAGTCCATCTTCACGAAAGGCTGCATCCAGGCACTGGAGAGCTGGCTGCCACGGAACATCTACATCGTGGCCGGCGTCTTCATCGCCATCTCACTGCTGCAGGTCTGTTCCCACCGCCTGTGTGGCTTCCTCTCCCGCCTTGTAGCCACACCTGTCCCCTTGAGCCAGATTTCACATGGGGAAAGATGCTGGTGGCTGGGGGTGCCCGAGGCGGGGGGTGAGTAGGCTGGCTAGTGTCTGCTGAGAGAAGAACTAGCTAGAGAAAGTTGAGAATTCAGTGAATCAGAGAAACCAGTTTTCCAGTACTACCCAGGGCTTGGAGGAGAAGCTGGCAGCCTTGTGAGCAACTTCTGAAGCAGCCGAGGCTGCTGCTCTTTGGAAAAACACACCGTTTAGAAAATGTACAGCTCTGACCTTTCCTGGAAGGAGGGTCACTGACATGGACCAGCTGTCCATGCCCTTTTCCCTCCTTTGCTCAGTGGCTGGTTGATCTCAGAGGAAGGCCAAGAAACAGAAGCATCAGGAAAAGGAAACAAAAAAAACTTGCAAAGCAGGCAAGAACTCAGACTTAAGAAGGAGTGGCTCATCAAATACCAACCACAACAAGAACTTAAAACTGGGGAAAAAGCCAGTTTCCTCGGGTCACCGAGTTCACGTTAGTCTGTTCTTGGTAGAAAAACATCATTCTTCCCACAAGGTTATCCCAGTCACTGAGGTCAGAGTGTAGCTTCAGACATCGGCACAGCCCAGGTCCGGGACAACCTCATATTTATTGTAGAATCCAGGTTTATGGGAAATGTTCAAGATGTGTTATTTTGGGAATCAGAACCAGTCAGTGACCCTGTCATTTCCAGTCTCACCCAGGGCACAAAGCGTGTCGCGGTTTGCGGTCTGAGACATGCAGGGTCACGTTGCAGGCAGGCCAGAGCGTCCCTTGTGCTTCTGCGGAGCTGTTGTTTGCCCCTCCAGGCTCTTGGGACATGGCAAAGCAGACCCCAGGCTCCTTTGTCTTAACTGTGGGTTGGTCTCCTTTCGTGTGTGCCCGGTTGCTGCTCTCTGTCCTCAGCCTCTGCGGGCAGGTGTGGGGGTGATGGGCAGTGTGGGGTACCCTCTCCAGCATGCCCTCTGGGCCCCGATGCTGACGGCCGCTGCCTCTGCTGCCCTTTGTTTCCAGATATTTGGCATCTTCCTGGCGAGGACCCTGATCTCAGACATTGAGGCGGTGAAGGCAGGCCACCACTTTTGAGGAGCTGGAGGCAGGCAAGTGGAGCTGAGCCACACCGTGGAGGCGGCAGCCCTTCACCACCATTAGCGTCACGTCCACAGGGAGAGAAGCAGAAGCACCTGGCCAGAGCCGGCACCCCGCCTTCAGCATCCACGTGATGTGACCTCTGTTTCTGCTTGCCAGTGCTGAAGACCGAGGAGCCCCCTGTCACCCACACAGACTTGTGACTGACACCCCCATGGGGGTCTGCCCGGAGTCAGAGGCTCCGTCTTTAAGTGGGGGAGGTGACTCGGAGGGACCGACGACTCTGGTGGCTGCACCCTGGCCTCCGTCGCACATGCGGTTGGTGCTGGCCTCGGGGGCAGCCCCATCTTCTGTGGACCTCCGAGTGCCAGCGGGGCCTGCGGTGTCTGCGCACATCGGGGGTGTGGGCAGGATCCTCAGCCACACCCAAGTGAAGTAAGCCTGAGCCAGCACGTGGCTGGGGCCACAGGAGTGCCCCGTCCCCCGTCCCCTCCAGCCCCCCAGGACGGGAACTGCTCCAGCCTAACAGCATTCTGCCCTGATGGCGCGGGGGGCGGGGGGCGGGGGGCATGGCTTTCCTCTTGAGAGTCAGCTCTCCTTTTCCTAAAGTGTGTAAATAGTTTATTTATAGGGGTAAGAATGTTCTCACACCACGTCTTCATTTCCTCTGGCATTCTCCTCTCAACAGCCTTACGCGGTGTCTGGGACTGACGCCATCCCTTTCAGTTCCCTTGAGTGTCTCACGAACCAGCTCCATCAGCTTCTCCTTATCATCATCCCTTATCACCTGGCTGCACTCACATACTCCCCCTTTGTCCACGAGCCCCCAACACGCATACCATCACTCCCCTCCCCACTAGGCCTCACTGTCTTCTGGTCTTGGTGCTACTGAAACTATTACCCGGAACTTGAATCCTGACCCTCCTCTACTGCAAGGCCAGGGAACCCTAGCCACAGACGGCCAGCCGGAGACCTCTGGCCAGGGCTCCTCTCCAGGCCTCATGCTAAGGGCCGGCTGGCCGGCCTGGCATTTTTTTGCCTCTCCTTGGAAAGAGAAGCCCTGGAGCCACCCCCTGGGCTGAGCCATGGACCCCAGCCTGCAGCTGGATAGAGGCTCATATATTTCACTGAAGACTTCCGTGGTGACCCTCCAACCCCTGAAGGGGATATCTGTGGTCACTGTGTCCGCCCTTCGTGTCAGGGTTTATTGGGGGTTTGCTTTTGGAAATGAAGTCTGATGTCCTGAATAACTTCCCGGGGGAAGCTGGGATGTCTGTGCAGCTTTGGCTGGGCTACACTCTAATGCCTGCCTGGATCTTGTTCTAGCAATTCTGTCCTCGTTCAGGGATGGGGCGCTACCTTCACTTAACTTGCCGAAGTGTACATGCCAGCGTGGTGTATACTGGTGGGTGTTTGTTGATGACGTTGGTTTTCTTGTTTTTTACAATTTTCTCTGTAGACTAGGGGAAGAAGAATGCTTGTGTTTTTAGGAAGTGTGACGCTTTTCTTTGACTGCCAAACTCTTTTATGGAATATATCTTTATATTAATGTTGTTGCTTTGATTGTTTTTGTTTGGGGTCATATCAAGATGGCATTAAGCACCTCGGTGGTAAACTTGGTTGCCAAGGGAACCAGTGGGATTGGGTGTAAGTAAGCACCACAGGAAGGTAGCCGGTTGACACAACCTGAAATAAATTTCATCAGGTGATTTTTTTTTTTTTTTTTTAGATTCCATGTGCCACTTTCAGTGGTTGCTTGGAGGTTATGATAGAGCAAGCTGGCTTGCTCAGCTGTAAGCACAGGGACTTTGACTCTGTAGGCCCAGAGGAAATGTTATTTTAGGTCATAAGCGTACAGCCTCAGGTGGTAAGGTCCAAGCAAAAGAGCCTGGGAGCACTGGGCTGGAATCACACACTGCGTGAGCTGTGTGTCCTAGACCTGCTGGCCCACCTGTGGAGAGAGTTAGCGGCTGTGCCCACCTCGCCAGTACGTCTGATCCAGCCCACCCAGGGGGAGTCAGTGTCTGCAGGCTCTCACTGCTGGTGTGTGTGCATACCAGCTCTGCCGTTCTGTCTATTCAGATGGACCTGGTGACCCCTTGCAAATATCTTCACAGGTCCCAGCCCAGTTCAGGGTGAAGTTTACCTACCTGTGACTTTTTTAGAGTTGGGTTTGTTTCTTAATTATTTTACAGAACTTGCTGACCACTTTCAGCCATCTCTTCTGATTCTGAGTTGTGTGGAGGGTAGAAAAGAAATGCAGGCTAAGGAGTGCTGACATGGCATCTCCAGCACTCTGGACTCTCTCTGCAGAGCCACAGTGCAGCCTCCCAGTCCCCAGCCACTCCCAGTCCTCTCAGACTGAGACACAGGCCAGCCTGTGCCTGTGCGTGTCCCCTCCTGCACTTCCCTCTCCCCCCACTCCACTCTTGCTTGCAAGTTTCAAGGTCTTTGCTTTTCCTTCCTGTGACTCTCCTGTCCACCTCCTCCTAGAACTGCCACGCTATTATCTTTCCCACTTGCTCTCCTTCTCGTCCCATCCCACATATGCACCTCCCAGAAAGCTTGCCTACCAGCTCTGTGCTGCCCCGCTCCAGCTTTCCTTCCCAGGAAGCTGCTTGTCTGGCCTTGTCCACCTCCCGCCACTGCCCGCTGCTTTTCTCACTTGCCTGGAAGCCGCTCAGCCAAGTCACCAGACTCAGTGCCTCTCTCTTGGCCCCTGTGGCTCCTGACACCCTGGGTCACCCCATCCTCAAAGCCCTCTGCTTCTGCCGCCCAAGATCCCAGCTGCCTGGCCCTCCCGCCCACCCTGTCCCACCTCTCGAGGCACCCATCACACTCAGCAGTCTCCTTGGGCTCCTCTGACCCTTGGGCAGGGCCGGGCAGGAAAGCCGTCCGTGCTGGTGCTGGGCTGGACTAGGTTTCCCCACATGAATAACAGTGAAAATGAATGGATCCAGACCTTCCCGGAACAAAGGAAGTACTCAGAGTACCTAACAGTTAAAAGCTGATTCAGTCCCCAGATCTGCTCTGGAGGAGCCATTTTTGTGTCCAAAACACAAGAAAAGTTAAGTTACCAGTTGACATTGGAAGAGGTGGATTGAAACTCTGGGAGCCTTGCTTCTGAACCACAGATTGGTGACTGCTGAGGAAAACCAGCACCAAGGGCAAGGCTGTGAGAAGTATCAGTTTCCTGATGATGATCCAGTTACTAAGCTCTGTGGCAGGTTGACAACCATCTAGAGAAAGTCAGTGAAGATCCCCAGCTCTGCACCTAGATCTGGGTGCCTGGTTGAGTTTGGGGGGCCTTTGGGAGAGCATGACATCATCCCAAAGGACCTCTGTCCCACCCTGGGCTAGAGGCCCTGGTTTTGAGCAGTATCTCACTCCCTTTCGTAACCAGAGCTGCCATCTGGGCAGCTTCCTTACCTTCATGAGCAGCAGCCTCACTCCCCTCCATGACTGGAGCAAGCCTGGTGGGCAGTGAGGAATCGGGCATAGCTTTCTCTCCCAGAGATACTACTTGGGGCTGCTACTGGGGCAGTAATGGGCATGTCTGGGAGTGTAGGCCACTGCAATCTCAGGGACCCAGGGGGAGAGAGCTCCTCAGGACAGGAGACTGGGTCAGAGCCAGTGGAGGCGGGATTGAGTCTCGGCAGTGGGGACCACCCAGTTGCCTCTTGGCCGGCAAGCTCGGTGTGGACTGCAAAAAAGGGGGAGGAGATACTGCAGCGGTCCCAGGACATCCTTCTGCCCCGGTGTCCGGAGCTCAGCCAGGTCACCTCTGGGTCCAGTGCCCTCAGCTGTCGTATGACCTTGGGTGGGTATTTTCTAGCTCTAGGGTCATCCACAGGGTTTGTAGGCTGTCTGCCCCCAAACTGTGGTAACCTGTCCCCAGGGACCCACCTTGGTACAAGCCCTTGCATGTGCTTGTCTGCCATCCAAGAGGATGCTGCCCAGCCTTCCAGGGAAGACTGGGCCTTCTGCAGCACTGTTCTTCATCTGGGCGCTCTCTCCAAAGATTCAGAGAACTGTACACTTTTAGCTCCTGTAAACTCACCAAGACCTGGTTTATCCTCCTCAGATTAAACCCTGATCTCCTGCATTGCAGGCAGATTCTTTACAATCGGGGCCACCAGGGAAACCCAAGTGTTAGTCGCTCAACTCTGTCTGACTCTTTGCGACCCTATGGATTGTGGCCCACCAGGCTCCTCTGTCTGTGGGATTCTCCAGGCAGGAATACTGGAGTGGGTAGCCATTCTCTTCTCCAGGGGATCTTCCCAACCCAGGGATCGAACCCAGGTCTCCTGCATTGCAGGTGGATTCTTTAACATCTGAGCCACCAGGGAAGCCCTCAAAGACTACAGTAAAGATTCATTCTCAGAATGCTTTTCGGGCCTCCAGGGCACCTCAGGACAACCTGACATGGGCAATATAATACAGCGACTGTGATATAACTTTGGGAGTCAAATGGATACTGTTCTGGTGAACTCGCCAGTTTTAGCTTCCAGCTTTGGAGAAAGAGGAAGTCTGCCTCTCCCAGGTCTGGGAGAGTTCTCTCTTCTCTGTTTTCTTGCCATGCTCTGTATTTTGTATGTCAGCAGGGGCTTCAAAAGCATGGTTTACTAACTACCAAATTATCACCTAAGACTAATCCTATTCCCTCAAATGACTTTTAAGCTAATCTTTCTCTGTTTTTTCAGTATAAGTTGAGACAGCCCAAGCATAAAGTAACAAGGATGTGTTCTGTTCCCCAGTGACATCCACCACAAAGTACCCTCCTTGGAAATGTGCATGCATGTTCAAGTATCTTTTCCACACAAACGAGAATTGTGTTTTGCAATTAATTCTACTTACTATATCTCAGAAATATTTCTCCGTGGCCAAATACCCATCCACAATGCATTATCACAGTCCACTGCAGGACTGCCATGAGTGAATGAACCTAGTTTTAGAATGGGGGTTGTGTTTACAGTCACAGGTAACAGAAAACCCAATGCAAACTGACCGAAACAATGAAGGGAGGTTTTTGGCTCCTGAACCTGGAAAGTCCAGAGGCGGAGTGAGTTTCAGGGTTTGATCTGAGTGACTCAGTGATGCCAGCACTGAGGATCTCGTTTCCTTTCCTGTCTGCTCCACCTGTCACGGTGTTCCCATCGCCCAAGGCAGAGGGAGGCAAAACCCCACCACGAACCACCTAGAGCCTCTGAAGAGGACGGCATGGTGGTAAAGCCATTGAGGGGATCCCCCCCCCACCACCAGCCCCCTGTGTTTGTTCATCCCACTGAAATGCCGTGGTGGGGGAACCAGACTCCTGTAGAGGAGACGGATATGGGAAAGGCTGCCAATCACCCCTATTACATTCCTGTGGATGAACATTTTGGTTACAGGGTGTTTTGTTCTTACAAGGGCTATTGAGATCCCCACCGTATCTTATTATTAGAATTACTTCCAGGAAGGTTTTGTGAGGAAAACATGTTTTAGAGAAATTCTCCAGGGAGGTGGGCTGCCGTCGTATTGAGCGGCCACTCAGGGCTGGGGTGTGCCTGTGCTGCCAGGCTGTTGAGTGGTGCGGGGGGCCTGAGCACCTGGGATGTACGGGGCTCGTTCTGGGGTGAGGGCTGGTGGGCCGGGGACGGGTGACGTGTCCTCCAGGGGCCTGTGGCCTGCGACAGCACAGCCTCCACAGGGAGGCTGAGCAAGGTGGCCCTGCAATCCACCTTTGCCTTCGGAGACAGCTGGTCCTGTGAGAAAGCAGTGGTTTGAATGGCATCCTTGTGTACAGATGAGGACATGTGCGCTGGAGGTCCCGGGCCGCCCTGAGGTTGTCAGCCAGGGAGCTGCAGAGCCCGGCAGACAAGCCTGCGATGGGGCTTTGGGGTCCAGATGGCTCGCTGCCTGACTGCTGGGTTGACCCCCTCCTGGAGAAGGGCAGATCACCCTGATGGGCTCAGCCTATTGGTTTGGCCACTTCCCCAGGCAGGTAGCTATTTGCCAGAGGCAAAACTAGATAGTGAACCCAGGGTGGGTGTGGAAGCGGGGCGGTGAACCCAGGGTAGGTGGGGAAGCGGGGCAGTCTTGGCTCTGAGGGTGTATTCCCGCGGAGACCGAGTAGGGTCGCCATTGATCTGCTTCCTTCATAGTGCCAAGCTCCCTGCTCCAGACTAAGGCCTGTGCTTCAGTGAGCTCGGGCTTGAAAACAAACACCCCAAACACACAGGTACATACAAACCCCAAACACCTCAGGGCCTCAGCTTCTTCATTTCTCAGGTGGAAATCATTTGAGGTCTTGATTTCACAAGGTTTCTGGGAGAATCTGATGAGTTTGTGTAGAGGAGAGACAGCGAGGTAAACTTAAAGGGTGTTATCAGCTGCCCAGCCACCTACTATTCACAAGCCTTGTAGGCTTTGGCAAGTTATTTAACCACTTTGGATGTTGTTTGTGAAAAACACCTCCAACATGAGGTTGTTTCAAGGTTTAAATGAGATGTGGTGGCGCATCTAAGCATTTTAACATAGGTTTAGATGGATTACTTAGTAAGTACCCCTCACAACTACTGCTAATGCAATTACTGAATTCTATCTAACTAGTAGTCCCCGCCAGGCTCAGCTGCCTGGGTTATGGGAAACACAGCTTAAGCTCCCAGCCAGGCTGAAGTGAAAAGCCCCACTTCCTTGTCCTTTTAGAAACAAGGCTTAGGTCTACTGGGGGCTCAGCTGGTATTTGGGGTTCAAGGTCTGTTTGCTTTCTGTGTCATGGTGGTGGGGAGGCAGAAGACTGGGTTTCTTCTTGCCGGGAGTGTGGATCCTGCCGGAAACCAACACAGCCTGAGACGTAGTTCCTGACGCCCCCAGAGGAAGCAGCGTTCCTCTCCGGCCAAGGGGGCCAGCAGAGGGCCACAGCCTGCCTTCAAGAGCTCTTGAAGGGATGATCTGGGGGAGACCGAGGAAGGAGCCTGGGGTGAAGGAGCTTGGATGAGAAAGAAGAACCTGAGTAGATGCTCTGAAACTAGCAGGATGACATGTTTGGATGGGATGGGAAGGCTCCTGTGGTAGGAGACCGTATTTGGTTCCATTCCAGGCAGGGAGAACAAAGATGAAAGTGCTGGGACCCATCCTAGGCCTCAGAGTGAGGGGCTGAGTCCAGCAGGGGGCCCTGGAGCAGGCCTGAAGCCAAGGCCAGGAGGTGGTCCATGCACCTCCCACCTTGACAAGTGAGTGTGTCCAACCCAGACACAGGATGGCTGCAGAAGGACTGGAGGCACTCGTGTGTGTGTGTGTTTAAGACATGTGCATGCAGTTCTGGAGGCGCACGTGTGTGTGTGTATGTGGGTGTATATATGTGTGTGTGTGCACGCAGTCCCTCTGTACTAGCCCAGGTCCCCAGGAGGAAATCTTCGTTTCCAAGAACTTCTGGATTTTATTTATAGCCCTAAGGTCAGGAGGGCAGCCGGTTAACAGTGTCTTAAGACTGTTCTAAGGCACAGGAACCCAGCAGTCTCACCTTCGGGCTCCACCTCGTGGCAGCACCTTCTTCTGGGCCACATCATCCCCTCTCTCCTAGCCCTCACCGCCCAGCCATTTCAGCCTTACTGTGCCTTTGCAGGGAGCCCGGGGTTGCAGGCTTTGTTTGTAGGTGATTTTGGGGGTCCAAGCAGTCATTATCAGCCGGGGTTGGGAGAAGGGCTGTGTTTTCTTTTTAGTTTTAAATCTGTTCTTGCTTTGTTCTACTTTTAAAAGTCAGCACAGCTATGATCATACATGTGGAGAACTGACCTCTGGGAGGGACTGCGCACCCTGTTGCTGGAGGTAGGCAAACCCAGGCTGGACACCTCCTGTTGGGGGTGATATGGATGGGGCTGCCGGGGGCGGGGGGT
>SJYQ01005112.1:13811-41717 GCA_006410935.1 Redunca redunca
GGGGGCGGGGGGTTGGGGGAGGGGGTTGCACTCCATGGCAACTCTTCTCATTCCTGAGAGGCTCTCTTTCCTGTGTATTTTGTCAGATTATTAGTATTTTTAATGCGGCATGGCACATGTGAAAGATTTAACTCATTAATTAAACGATGGATCTGGTAAGATTAACAAGCAGTTCAAAGGAGAAATTGCAGTGGACTGTAAATCTATACAGAGTAAAGGAATGTTGAGACTGGCTTTTTTTCAGGGGGAAAGTGTCAATGGTCATTCCCCTTTACTGAAGGATCATTCAAATATTCTATATGCACATCCATAGACAAGAAGTATTTTGCATTAACTACAACTTAAAGAGTTGTAAAACAGCTCAAAGGCAATGAAGTTTGAGAATCAGGGTCAGATAACTGAAGTCTGTGCTCTAAACCAGGCAGAGGTTTCCACCCACAATCTCCTGCTTATTCCAGATTTCCTTCCACTTGTTTCTCTGGCAGAGTTCACTTAAAAAAAAATAGGACCCTTTCAGGGAGTCCAAAGGAGCCAACTTCTCACTGTGAAGTGGAGCCGGGGGATGAGGGTGTCTCCCAGGTGCCCTTGGTCAGGGCCAGCCACTATCAGAGGGGTCCTAAGGTCACTGGCTGCCTTCTCAGTGGGGACTAGATGGCTCCGGTCATCTGCTGCCCAGAGAGCCCACTGTCAGCAAAGCCGCTTTAGACCCACGGGGTCACCTGTTCCTGCAGACATGTAGGATTTGTCTTCGTTCCTCCAATTGTAAATCTCAGTCATATCCCAAGTTACCCCTTCCAGTCTCACCCATCTAAGCTCAGGGACCACTATTGCCCGTTGGCTAAATCCAGGCCACAGCCTGGATTTGAGGGCTCCTGGAGGGATGATCCAGAAGCGTGGGATCACCAGGGCCCTGAGGATGAAACTGGCTCCCCCACAGTCAACAGAGCATCTGGTCACCTCTTCTAAAAGTTGGACATCTCACATGCACCTGAATCTCTTTCCAAGCACAACTGCATTTTGAAGTGAGCTTGCCTCCCCTCTCTGCGGATCTTAAAACCATTCTTGGAAGCTGCAGGGGGTGGGGTGGGGGTCTTTGCAGGACTCTCATATAAAAGAGAATCTGTAAGGATGTTCTAAGAAACAGGTGTGGGGGCCCAGCCCCTGGCTGGTGAACTCCCCTCCTTCCTCCAGGCAACACAATTCTTACATCTGGCCAAGGTGTGCATTAAAAGTTTTCGACTGTGTTTTTGTCTCTTTCTATATCCCACCCCCCACCTTCCTCCACCCCAAGACTGTACGGGGACAAATGTCAGTCAGTGGGCTTGGAGGCAGCAATACCGGTGAACGTCCACGTGGTTCTCAAGAGTGAGGCTGGAATGGGCTCATCTAGGACCAATATTCGTTCCTTCTGTTCCGAGTGTCTGCTGCTCAAGGGCAACAGTCAGATGGCCTCATTAAAAAACCTACTTTGGGCAACACTGCTGGGCAGGTGACGTATGTTTGGCGTTAGAGGAAGCTGAACACACGGGTGCCGTGCATGCTGAGTAGCAGAACTGCATTTATAGCCCAGGATGTCTACTCCAAGGACTGTTCTCACCCTGGCTGAAGACACAGTCCGTGAGTATAGAAGGGGCAGATGTGGGGGCCACACACGGATGTGGCCTAGTGTGGAGGCAGCATAGTACCCGTGAAACAGACAGGAACTGGGGACCATTTCCTCTGTAAAGTGGGGATACTTATTATAACACTGCAGCTTCAGCAACAGTGCGATGATTCTCTACGTGTAACCCCCTAGACCAGCAGCTGTGGTGTCACTTGGGAGCTCATTAAATATGCAAATTATGTGGTCCCACTCTGGGCCTGTGGTATCAGAAACTCAGGAATAGAACTCAGCAGTCACTGTTGTAACCAGCCCTTTGGTGACTCGGGGGCTTCCCCGATGACTCAGACTAAAGAAGCTGCCTGCAATTCAGGAGACCCAGGTTTGATCCCTGAGTCAGGAAGATCCCCTGGAGAAGGGAATGGCTACCCACTCCAGTATTCTTGCCTGGAGAAATCCATGGACAGGGGGGTTGCAAAGAGTTGGACATGACTGAGCAACTAACACTTTCACTTTCACTTTCACTTGGTGATTCTAACACAGGTTCAAGTTAGAAGACCACTGCATTAGAGTCAGGATAGACTAACCACTATGGCAAATATCCCCTAAACCTTGATGGCTTTTAAAACTATTTTTGCTCATGTCACAGTCTCTGGTGGAAGGCTGAGGGGTTGGGGTGGCAAATACTCTGCTCTACACAGTCTTTCAGGGACCCGGACTCCTTCCATCTTGTGACCCCACCTTCTGATAGGGCTTTGAAGGCTCTAGTCTAGTTAGCAGGTGGCTGGAGCGGGGAAGAGGGTGAGGACCCAGTGAGGGAGAATCTTAGGAAAGAGGGCTGGATGCTTGCACATCACTCGTGCCCCTGTTCCATCATCTGAAGCCACGTCAAGCTGCCAGGTCAGGGTCTCTGTATGCCCAGGAGGCGAAGCTGGATATTGAAGGACACCAGCTGTCTCTACCCCAAGTCCCACAGCTTGGGGAAGTGAGGATTGGGGCTGGAATCCCCCTTTGTAGGGAACTGAGGACCCAGCCTGTGGGGGGCTGTTTGCCTAGCTCACAGCCTCTGCTCAGCCTTCTCACTGCTCCCAAAAGCAGCCTGGAGGTGGCGGTCGCCTCTTCAAGCTGAATGGTATGTGGGATCCCACAGGGACAGATGTTGTCTGTGGGCAGATGGTGGCAAGGAGCAGAAGGCACATGTATTCTTGTCCATACCCACCAGGAGTGACCACTGGGGAGGTGAGACACCACTGCATGGCCCCAGAAGGACTGTTCAGCTCAGAACGAGAACCCAGAGGGTGGAGGTGGAGGATGAAAGGGCAGGGACCTGTTAGGGCTCACTAAGACTTAAGTTTAGGCCCTGGATCATTAGCAGCTGTCGACTTTGACAACAAAATTGGCCTTGGAATAATAAAACTGTCTGCCTCATAATCTTATTCTGAAAATTAAAGAAGTTAGGAGCAGAAAAGCCTTAGCACAGTGCCTGTGGCCTCATGGTGGGCATGCAGGAAGTATTGGCAGTAATCTCTGCTCACTCTTCCAGGCCCGGATGGGAGCCCAGGGCTCCCTGGAGTTCTCAGGTGCTTATAGGGTGGGGGCCCTGCTGCTCCTCTCCACTGGGTGGGACGGGCTAGGGGCCTGGTGGGGCCAGACCTGTAGTTTGGAGGTGACTCTGCAGCTGAGAGAGGCAGCAGGCAGGCCTGGCCGACATGTGGTCTTCAGTCAGGGGACCTGGGGAGGGCTGTGTGGGCGGCTTCCCATAGCACAAGCCTGTTTGCCATCTGTGGTCTCAGAGTCGCCTCCTGCCCTTTGAGTTAATAAGAATCAGTCCTGGAATGACACCGAGTCAATCTGTTATACTTGTGCTGAGTGGCCTGGTTCCAGGGGGATTCGGATGGAGGCAAGCGTTTTCTAATTAGCAGGACCAGGGCTCCTGGAGAGGTTTAGGGAGCTGGAGAGCAGATGAGCGTAGGTTGTCTGTGATGGAGAGGTGGCAGCCCGCTCAATACTCCCTCCACCTCAGGACCCAGAGCTCCCTGCTATACGAGCGGTGTGCTGCCCAAAGGACTTGGCATCCGGTGAGCCGAGGACCATTTCTGGAAACCACCTTTTTTTTTTTGCTGTGTCACTGGCTTACTGGGGAGGTGACAGAAGGGGGGCTGGGCAGCAAGGAGGTGGGATGGCTGCAGTCAAAGAGAGAGCAGAGCCCAGGAGGGACCCCCAGTGGGAAATGGGCCATCAGAAACGGCCCTTAGAGAGGGTCTGGCCCAGGTCCTTGGTGTCATGTCCAGTCCACCCCTGCGGCATCCTTGGCAAGACAAATGCAGGGCTAGCCAAGCAACACACTGGTAAGAATGACCTTAACGGAGAGGAGGTGAAGCAGAAGGGGACTCTGATAACAGAGAGGGTGGGGTAGTCTCAGAGAGGCATGGGGCCGTGGGGACATGACCAGACTTCACACTGCCCCTTGTTTTCTCTCCATCAGTGTCTCCAGCTCTTGGAACGCTGGCCCATTCCCAGACACCCCGAGTGCTAGCAGCCACAAGTTCAAACTGTAGTAGAAAATCAGCTGATTTCTGCTTGTTTTGTGTATCAGTCCCAGGCTCAGGAAACACGCCTGTGCAGGACTCAGGACTTTTCCTGTAAACCAGAAGGAGTCTGAGGACATAGAATTAGCTACCAACACCCACCACCCCCGCCAAGTATGTTGATTCACCAAGTTAGTGAGGAACTCAGTCCCGTATCAAGGAGCAGGAAACAACTCCCATTGCCACCTACTGTGAGCCTGGCCACATGGCTCTGACATAACTTACCGCACCCACTGAATAATGATCAAAGCCTTACACAGAGACCTGATGACTTAAGAAGCTCTGTGCCACTGGAAGGTCAGGTCTGGCTGGCTGCAACCCTGGGCTCTGAAGCTATAATCACAAATGTGTGTGTCTGTGCTTTTTATTTAACATCAGCATTGGTGTTCTCAACCTGTTCTCCACCCTGTACTCCGACCCCAGCAATTCCATGGTGGGGAAAGCCCCGAGCCCTCCTCATGAACTCTGCTAATACCTGGCACTCGCGCCCATATGCCTTCCACTACTATGTCCCTTAATGGTTCCTTTTTGTCCCTCCTCTGCCCTGGCAGAATTAAAGTTCACTTTTTTTTTTTCTCTCTCTCTTTTAAATAAATCTCACAGCAAGCGTTTTGTGAGTTAAATCATTTTGATGAAGATCTGGGGCAGGGTGGTCCACCGTCTCGAGCGTGTGTGGCTGTCCCTTTGCTTCTTCCCCTGCCTTCTCTGGGCTCAGAGATCCTGGTTTTCAGTCTTGGAGCAAGTCGGCTCACCACAGCTTGGCCTCCCAAATGTGCATATCTAAACCTAGCATGGTTTCCAGAAGTTCATGGGCTGTTCCTTTTTTTTTTTTTTTAGGATTTACTTATTTTTGTGCGTGCTGGATTTTCGCGGCTGTGCCCGCGCTCCCTCTAGTTGTGGAGAGCGGAAGCTGCTCTCTCGCTGTGGTCCCCGGGTTTCTCACTGTGGTGGCTTCTCTTGTTGCACAGCACGGGCTCTAGGCACGTCCGCTTCCGTAGTTGTGGCTCATGTGCTTAGTTGCCTGTGGCATGTGGGATCCTAGTTTCTGGACCAGGCATCAAACCCATGTCCCCTGCATGGGCAGATGAATTTTTAACACCTGGAACACTAGGGAAGACCCTGGGCCTTTCCTTTTATTAGGACCTGTTTACTCTCTTTAGAAGGCACTGGGGGTTAAAATACTCTTTTTCCTAATACATTAGTGTGGGAGCATCCTATACATGCTTTTCCCCACTAGTAATATATCACGATTACCCTTTTATGCCAACAGATATGCTCAACGTCAGTTCTAATGTCTGTATAGGATTTCATTCTATAGACTCACCATGATTTATTAATCTAAGCCCCTTTCATTGAAGCCATCTGTTATTCTGAAATTTCCCACGATTATGACTAATGATGCAGTAGTTATTCTTCTCCATGTCACAGAAGCCCTAAGGTCATGATCACTGAGGGCTAACCTGGTGCAATCACAGGTACCAGGCAAGGATCTGGCTAATTATCCCAGCTCTGTTTATTGAATAAATATCCATCCTCTCCCTCACCCCGTTATTAAGTGTCAGTTGGGTCACATTCTAAATAATTCTAAATACGTATGTAAATACGTATTTGGACCTGAGTGTGGGCTTTCTCAGGTTTCCCTGATGGCTCAGTGGTAAAGAATCCGCCTGCAATGCAGGAGACAGTGGTTTGATCCCTGGGTTGGGAGGATACCCTGGAGAACGAAATGGCAACCCAATCTGGTAATCCTGCCTGGAAAATCCCATGGACAGAAGAACCTGGCAGGCTGCAGTTCATGGGGTTGCAAAAGAATCAGACACAGCTTAGTGATTAAACAGCAACAACTGGGCTTTTTTATTTCAAACTATCTGTTTGTGTGTGTGTGTGTCAGAACTGAAATGTTTGTTTTAGAAGTCTGAATATTGGCAGCATAGAGTTCAACATTCCACTGTATTTTCTAGACACTTCTCATCTGTTCATTCATTTGGCTAACTTGGGAAACACTTTATCAAACTGTCTTGCCCACATACAGGTTAAATTTCACGTTTGGCTTGAAATTGTAGAAATAGATGAATTATTTGGGATTGTATTAGTTATGCTTCACTGCAGGACACATTACCCCAAAGTTCAGCAGCTTGAAATAGCACTTATCCATCTCACACCCTGTCTGAGGGTCAGGAAACTAGGAGCAGAGTGGCTGGGGGATGCTAGCTCAGGATCTCTCGTCAGGTTGCAGTGAAACTGTTGGCTGGGGCTGCAGTCTTATCTGACCAGATCCTCCGCCACTCACGTAACTCTTGGCAAGAGACTTCAGTTCCTTGACATGTAGGTTTTGTAACGTGGTCTCCCCAGAGTGATTGCTGAGAGAGAGAAGGAGAGAGAGAGAGGAAGGGAGAGAACCTGAGGAGGAAGCAGGAAAATCTTTTATAACCTAATCTCAGAATTGACAGATGATCAATTCTGGTGCATGCCATTATTGATCACACAGGTGACCCTGGTATGTGTGAGAGAGGCCACCCAAAGTCACAGATACCAGGTGTCCTGGATCATCGAGAACCATCCTGTAGGCTAACTAATACAGAGGTGAACTGAACAGGTTACGCCATTGCAGCTTTTCAACTGAACGCGGTGTGTCCCTATATCAACTTAAATCCTCGGTGTGCTCTCAGCAAGGATTTTTACTTTTTTTCACAAAGGTCCACACAATGTTTGTTAAATTTATTCACAGTGTTTCATACGTGGTTCCTATTGTGAACTGGATGTTTTTCATATTGTATTTTCTAAGTGGCTGTTGCACTCATACAGGGACACTATTGATTTTTATGGCCATGATTTTTCAGGGGAGCTTAATGGGTAACAAAGCAGAAATTCCTCTAGACTGTCACTGAGCCTTTGGATCACAAAACAGAGACCAGATAAGATCCTAAATGTGCGCTTGGGACCAGTTTCCCCAAGTGACTGCATGCCAGGGAGGTGGGAGGAGAATGTAAGGAAGGCCTTCCCGCAGTCTGTCTTTACAGTGCTCAGGGCTGCCTGAAGTCAAGATGATTGGTTTCTCTGACCATGACTTGACCCTGCCTTTAAGGGAGCCCTGTGGTCAGGGCCTGGGGGGATAGCCAGGGCAAGTGGCCAGTCCACCTAATGCCCCAGAGACTTAGCCCATCTGTCCATGACTTCCAGGTATGAATCTCCAATAGCATCTCCCCAGAACCCTGTTCTGCAGCGTTTACACAGCCTCTGGTCAATTCCCACATGAATGTTCCATCATTCATTCTCATTTCTAGTAGCTACAGTGTTTATCCAGCACCTGCTGCACACCCAACAGAGCCCTCAGCACTGGGTATCTGCAAAGCAACTGCCCTTGTGATGCTTGTTACAAGTAGGGAGAGAGAGACAACACCAAACCAACGGTAAAATAGTCTTTTACAGAGTAAGTGATACGGGAATAAATAGAGCAGAATAAGGGAGGCCTCCCTGGCAATCCACTCCAGTATTGTTAACTGGGAAATCTCATGGACAGAAGAGCCTGGAAGGATCGCAACCAAGGAAGGATCGGGAATACAGAGGCGCTAAAAGTTTGAGCAAAGACTTGAAGCGGGTGAAGGAGCTAGCTGGGCCCTGGGCAGAGGGAACAGCCAGTATAAGGGAGGGAGTGTGTATTTGCGGAAAGCTGAGAATGGGAGTGCTGGTTAACAGGGGCTTTGCGGGGAGGTAGCTGGGAGGAGGCAGATTCTGTAAGCCTTGGACTTGGAGTGAAACAGGAGCCACTGCAGGGTTTCAAGTAGAGGAATGATGTCATCTACATCTTAAAATGATTTTAGATGTAAGCAGATACCTGATGGGAAACTCTGGGATAAGGAAATGCCCTCTCTTATGCCCTTGGTCCCCACTGGCCATGCTGCTACAGTCCTCATCACCTCCTGCATAGACTTTGGCCAGAGTCCGCTGACTTCTCCCAACCTCCTGCTCTTCTGTCTCAGAGAAATGTCTCCAAGCCCTTATGCAGCTTAGGAACCTCTGGTGACAGGAAGGATTATCCCTGCCAAGGCTCCAGCCTTCCTGCTAGGAAGGTCTGGCTTTCTCTGCATGTCCCTCTTTGGGGGTGGGTGCCAGTGAGGGCAAGCGTGGGCATGTCCTGTCCCGTGTCCAGAGGCCAGTTTTCTTGGGGCACATTTCAGCACTTCTCAAATAGATTTATTTCACTCATAGGAATGATATAATCTTACTCACTGTATAAAGCAATACAGATCGGTCTAAAGTGGGCTTCCTCCCCCTTCCAACAAGAAAGCAAGGAACCATGTGTGTCTTCCTTCATATTCTTCCTTCGTTTATACGAAAACAATCAAACATAGAATTTTAAAAATGGACTGCACCGTGCACAATACTCTGAGTGTCACCTTCCCATTTTTCTGCCCTGGACACTGTCCTCGGCCAAAGCAGACATATAGACTCCATTCTTTGTGACAAGTGTCAGTGTTCCTCATTAGGCCACTCCCCACCCCACTGAGGGACATTCAGGTGGTTTCCAGTTACTTTCGTAAGAACATTGCCTACGTGCACCCTGCCCCCAGAGGGAACTGCGTTAGCATGCAAAGTTAAACACATCAGCCGATGAAAAATGAAAAATAAAACCAGTTGGAAGGCGGTAAAGGGCCATGTGTAAATAAATACCCCTGGGACTCCTCACCTGGTTCATTTCCAGCCGCTGGGCGCTGTCTCGGCCGGAACTGCCACGGTCTCCTTTCTTGAGTCTGCGCCGCCGCCGCCTTGGCGACCCGGCTCTGGACCGCCGTCGTGAACTGGCGCAGCGCGCCACCTGCGCGCAGACCCCGGGGCTTCCCAGCGCGCTTGGCCGGCGCTAGCGGCTTGTTCTCCTGTCTGGCTCTCACACGGGCAGGCGCGCCCACTCCGACTGGCCGTCAGGGGGCGCTCCAGGCCGAGTCTAGAGGCCTCCTTCGCCCGGGGACCGCGACCGGCGGGCGGAAGCCGGGCTAGAGGTGCAGCGGGGAGCGAGGCCAGGCGACTCCCACCCGCGCCGGCCCTAGCACGTCTTTCCGGAAACCCGATCCAGCCCGCGCCCTGGCCGCGCTCCACGCTCGGCCTCCTGCCCCACTGACCTGGGATTGCCAGGGAGCTCTTTGCCCGCTGAGGCACAAAACGGGGCGCTAGCGTCATCCTTCCCATTTGGCTACCACCCACCTGCTCTCAAACATCTCACCACCACAAGGATGACACTATCACCGCTCTGGCCAGAGGATCAGACCTCATGCTGACGGCAACTGGCCTGTCCCAGCAGCCCTGTGTTGTGCCCGCTTTCTGCCCTCCCTGAGTGGGGAGGAGAGAGAAGACGGTGGGTGGCATCCAGGACTACAGCGCTGCGTGGCAGGAGCCTCTGTGTGGGGCCTCCATGGTCTGGGTCACACTGGGACAGGCCAGCCAGACCTGGGGAGGGGCAGCCTGGCACTTATACTTCTTGTGACGCCCTGGGCATAAAGAGCACCCACTCACACCTGGGTTCCATCACTCTGGGGTGCCTGATCCACCTTTAGTCCTCTTGGGGAGGGAAGAGGATGTGGAGGTTATCATGCCTCCCAGGCCATAGTGCCAAACTCTGTTTTCTCCTGCTCAGGCTACAAACCATCAAAATATTCATAGTATCTGCTGCTGCTGCTGCTGCTAAGTTGCTTCAGTTGTGTTTGACTCTGTGCGACCCCATAGACGGCAGCCCACCAAGCTCCCCCATCCCTGGGATTCACCAGGCAAGAACACTGGAGTGGGTTGCCATTTCCTTCTCCAATGCAGAAAAGTAAAAAGTGAAAGTGAAGTCGCTCAGTCGAGTCCGAATCTTCCAGACCCCATGGACTGCAGCCTACCAGGCTCCTCCATCCATGGGATTTTCCAGGCAAGAGTACTGGAGTGGGGTGCCATTACCTTCTCCGACATAGTGTCTGGTAGATGTCAAATTTGAAAATTAGATGAAGTCCCCAGGTGGCAGCCTATGGAGTGGGTAGCCAGAGGCAAGTGTCTTACCTTCTCTGAACCCGTTTCCTTGTCTGAATACAGGGGCAGCTGGGAGTAGCTCTGAGTGACTGTTGGGGTGAACTTTGGATCTCAGCATGAGCAACGCTAACCATCCTCATGGCCAAAGACAGATGAGTTCCCTCCAAGCAGAAAGCAACATCCCCCTCTGTCCAGGGTGCTTCACATCAGGGCATAGAGAGGACAGAGGAAACACACTTGTATTGTTTGTGATCATGTTCAGATACTTGCAACAACAATAACAACAACAACAAAATGATCAGCAGTGACCACAGTTGACCCCAGACTGAGCCAGCCCATTACAGGAGAAAGGGAGAGGATATCTGCTTCCTTCATGTCCTTGAATCCTGTGATCAAGCCCCTCGGGTGTCCCTACTGATTGCATTTTGCTTTCTTCCTTAAGTGCAAGCCAGAAAGAAGGGCAGATCTCTTTTGCTCCAAGGCAGAGTGTTAGAAGCATTATCTCAGTCGGCCAACATCCTGGGAAAGAGGTAGCCTGGCAATGACGGAGCAACTAAAGCGCAAGACTGCGCAGCCTAGAAGCTCCTGGCTGGCTCCTCTGGCCTG
Source organism: Redunca redunca (assembly GCA_006410935.1). Lineage (NCBI taxonomy): Eukaryota > Metazoa > Chordata > Mammalia > Artiodactyla > Bovidae > Redunca > Redunca redunca. The sequence goes on from SJYQ01005112.1 coordinate 24,606, forward strand.
TTTGATGTTGACTCAGAAGACATGGAATTCATTGGCAAACCTGCCTCCTCCTCCTCCTCCTCTTACCTTTGGAGGAAAGATCGGTTCCTGGTTGGCTGGGGCAGCGTCATTGATACAGCTGGTGTCATCGTTACCTTCCACTAACAGCTCACTCGACACCTGCTGGGCCAGGCAGGGCCAGGCCTGGGCATTGCCTGCAGAGCTGGAGGCTTTGACTCTTCCATCATCTGAGAGCCCCGGGGAGGCCAGGACCCAGCCTCTCGGGGACCCAACAGAAGGACTGGACTGTTCCAGGTGCCCGATCACCACTGCAGGTCTTGGCTGCCTCTTTCCTTCCAGCTGCCTGATCCCTATTGTTGCCGCGAGCAGAGGAAATGAGTTCATCGTCAGCTGGGAGCTGTGGCAGAGTAACAATGCTGCGTGGGGAAGGGGCTCCGGGAGTGGCGGTGGCGTGAGGAACCTGGGGTGAGGAGTGGCCTGGGCTGGCCGGCTGGCCTGCGCATCCCAGGTGGCACCATGCTTCAGCAGATCCTGCGTGACATGTACATCGACCCCGAGCTCCTCGCTGAGCTCAGCGATGTGCAGAAGCACATCCTCTTCTACAAAATGCGCGAGGAGCAGCTGAGACGCTGGAGGGAGCGTGAGGCTTGGGAGGCCCTGGCCCAGGTCGAGGGCCTCAGGCCCCCCAAGGTCAAGCGAGGTAGGTTGCTGGGAGTAACCAAAGGCCTGAGCCCTGGCCTCCTGGGAGACGGGAAAGTTGATAATATCAGGCTGTGATCTTTAAAATGTGTACTGATGAGATGAGGGTCAGGGGCTGGAAACCCTGGTTCTGTGAGCATCCTATCCCATCAGCCTGGGTGTCTATCTTTTATGCAGGGCTCCAAGGCTGCACAGGGGACTGCCTGGGGACCCTGACGGCATGGACAGAGGGCAGGGTGCAACGAAGACACACCGTTCCTTGCTCCCTTGCGAGTGCAGCTCAGTGGCTCCAGTATGGTGCCCCGTGCCCCTCCTCCCTGTCATTGTGTGAGAGGGTGCCTTGGGTTGTGCTGGAGCCCCACTGGGCCTCTGGACCTGCATTAAGAGTGAGCAGCCCCAGAGGTAGTAGCAACTGCAGATGAGAAGCAAGGATTCGCCCCACATCTCAGGTAGTTACCACGCAGTGACGTGCCAGTCAGGGCTATGGAGCCTGTGAGCGAGGGCTCATCTGAAGCCGGCAGGCTGCCGAGTGTGCAGTGCTCGAGGCCCTGCTGGGGAGGGCCCTGCACGTGGCTGCTGCGCTTTACCATTCACAAACCCGTTTGTCTTCTCTCTCATTGGCTGCCCACAACAGCCCTCCTCTTAGCCTCTATACTGTTGACCAGAGTGAGGTGTAGACTCGATCAGTTTGTGAGTTTTCAGTCTAGGATAAGGTTCTGCCTCTCGATGGACATACAGGCCTCTTCACTCCAGGCTCACCATTAGCCCCTGCCATGTTCTGCAGGCCACACCTGCACCCATCTGGCCATCTTGCTGTAGCCTCTCTCTTTACACACTCGATTCTTCACTTGGGGAATGTTCTCCTGCCTTTATCCTCCCGACAGACTCCTGCCTCTTGCAGTCTCTCGGGGATGCTCCTGGCACAGAGAAGTACTTGCCCCTAGGTGACAGCTTGGACCCATCCCTGCCCTAGCGTTTCCCACACTGTCAGTGTCTTTGATCCTCTGCTTGCCTGGCTCTCCCAGGAGACTCAAAGCTCCAGGAGTGAGATCATTCTCTATTCTGTCTTCCACCCTTGAAATCCCCATTTTGAGCAAGACATGGTAGGCCCCCCGGGAGGCAAAGCTATGAATTGGCTGCTTGTGGCTCATGCCAAGGCTGGGAATGCACTGGCAGCTTCATCACTGCTGGTGAAAAAGACAGGCCACCTTCCTGCCCCACCCACCCAGAGCCCTGGGGTCGCATGTTATCAGTACTGTGACTCTTCTGGGAGGAAGACAGATGCCTAAAACTTTTAACTACAAAAATATTTTTACTACGATTTGTCACACGTTGACATCTACATTTTCGTGCATAAATTATACATGAAGCTCATTTGGGTTTCTGGTGCAGAAGACTCTTTTCCAGATAGTTAATTTTTTGATTTATAAAGAATGGAGACAAGGAGGAGTGTGTGTATTCCAGGTCAGGATCCCGCTCAGATCTCAGCTCTTTTCTGCAGTCCCAGAGCTGTCTGGGAAAACCTCCGGGAAGCCCTGGGGGCAGGCTCAGCCCCAGAGGCTGAAGAACTTCTTAGTATGGGTCTGGGTGCACACTGCCTGCTTCTCATCCTGCAATCTTGAAAAAGGGTTGCAACAACCACCCCACCTGTCCGAGAACTTTAATATTTACCGTGTGTTTGCCCTCACTGAATGCCCCATAGCCCTGTGACCCAGTCTCAGATGAGGAAGCCACAGCCCAATCCTCCAAAGTCACCTAGCTGCTAAGAATGGAATCAGGATGAATATCCTGTGACTTTGACCTTGGTCCAGTGACTGATGTTTTTCTGTTCATTCACTTCTGAACTCACTGCTTCGATTCAATGGATGATCTGTGTGTGTATTCATTTGTATCATTCATACCTTTAGCTAGCATCACTAAGCTCTGACCTTGGTGAACATGGATTCAGCTCTTGAATCCATGGGTAAACAGATCCAAGAGAGCATGCCCACTGGAGTGTCAGGAGTGAGACTTGGGAAAGAAGCAGCCATGGGGTGGCTCAGGGCAGGGTGTGTGGGCACAGGCTCTATCAGCTGGATCTTTTCCTTCTTTTCACAGACACTTCCTTCCCAGCTGGTGCCTCCCTCCCTCTAGTCTGTCCTGAACAAAGCACCTGCTGCATCCTGCTGTGTGTGCCAGACTCTTGGGATCCCTGAGCACAGCTTAGTTCCCCTCAGCCTGGAATGACCTCGCACCTCCTCCTGCCCGTTGACCCCCCAAGCCCCATTGGTCCCTGGAGAACTCCATCCCACCCTCTCTCTTCTGAGGACACTTCTCAGCTCCTAGCAGGCCTGACGTCGCTGTCTCTAGGACTCTGGCAGGGCAAGGTGCATCCCGACCCTGAGAACATCTCTGCTTTCCAGTTGCGCCTGCAGAGGGGAGGGATATACACTGGTGATATGGATTATTCCGGTTCACAGAAACTCGGTGCTTGTTCTGGTCCTGGGAGGGTCCACAGAAGTGAGCTGAGCTGGAAGAGGATGGTCATGGCTGGGCACATCTCACCCCCCAATCATGCAGGTGTATCTTTTTGGTTTTGCTTTGTACTTTGCTGAGATGCTTCTGGTATTCTGCCCTGTTGTCGAAGATACAGACCCTTAGCCTACGATGTTTTCCCATTTCCCATTGTATTTACTAGTTTTTCACGTTTCTGGCAAAATTGGATGTCTGATGGAAATTTGTGTTGTTTGTTGAGACTCTGGGAAAGCGTCTTATGACATTATATTCTTCTAGATTTAAGTCACGGCCATCAAGCATGATGGTGACTGCAGAGCCTCACATGTGATGTGGGTTCTTGCAGCCTTCACAACCTCCTGGTAGCTTCTGGGTTTTCTTGGGGCTGGAGCTGTGTGTCACCTGGGACACAGGACTCCAGACACATGTGTTCCTACCGCTGCAATCACACAGGAAGCCTCTCCACCTGGTCTTGCTGGTTCTGGCCACGATTGGCAGTCCCTGTCAGTGTTAAATTGGTTCCTCCGTGACCATCTCCTCATCTGTCTGGGGTCCTCTTCCTGGGGTCCAGACCTCTTCCCCCACTCTCCTTCCTGCTCTTTCCTTTCGCGTGGCTGACATTGGCCACTCTGCAAGCCAGACCTGCAGCTTCACAGAAGCGCTTTATTCTCGCCCACGCAGTCAGCCTCAGTCCAGCCTATGGGAGACTGTAAGTCTGGCTGTCCAGCCCCTACTGCTTCCATTCCCCAGGGGTCGAGAGGCAGCTCCCACCTGCTAGGCCCACCTCTCTCTGTCCTCCCATCCTCTGCCACTTCTACAAGCAGCCCTGACCTGGGGCTAGAGGAGACACCCGATCCAGCATCCTGTCTCAGCTCTCAGCCATTCCCACTGCGCATCTGCCCCAGACTTGGTGCCCAGGTGGGCCTGGTCCATGCTCTAATGAAAGCTGTGGGACACAGTCTTTCTCCCTGGGCATCCACCTTGTCTCTGTTTCCTGGGAACCTTCCAGTAACCATGGCAACCTCCCCTGCTGGGCCTAGACCCTCCTAGCCTCAGTGTGTTCCCTTTCCGGGCATGGGAACCTGTACTAGCCTGCAGACATTCCCAATGCATCCATCTTCTCAGTGGTCCCCTTGTCTCAGGCTCATGCCCCATGACCTTTCTCTGCAGAGCAGCCAAATTGCCCTTTCAACACATTAAGCTCAGGGATCTCCCTGCCCCAGTGGCTTCTACTGCACTCAGAGGAACACAAATGCTTCTTGAGGGCCTCTACCCATTCTCCAGCCCAGCTTCTACCTCTTTTGTGTCCCTCTGCATGGAATGCTCTTTTCCCAGATGCTCTTTTCTCATGAGCCTGGGTTCTCCCCTTCGTTCATCTCTCAGTTAAATGTTGAGCTCTTCACTGACTCCTTGCCCTCACGGAGCCCCACCCTTGTCTTTCTTAGAACATCCAGTCTGACTTTCCTCAAAGCACTTTACCTCATCTGAAAGTATCAGTTTTTTTCTTTTTGGTAAACTATAACAACATAACGGAGAAGGCAATGGCATCCCACTCCAGTCCTCTTGCCTGGGAAATCCCATGGATGGAGGAGCCTGGTGGGCTGTAGTCCATGGGGTCGCTAAGAGTCGGACATGACTCAGCAACTTCACTTTCACTTTTCACTTTCATGCATTGGAGAAGGAAATGGCAACCCACTCCAGTGTTCTTGCCTGGTGAATCCCAGGAATGGGGGAGCCTGGTGGACTGCCGTCTATGGGGTCACACAGAGTCGGACACGACTGACGCGACTTAGCAGCAGCATACACAACATAAAGGTTACTATTTTAACCATTTTAAAGTGCAGTTCAGTGACATTGAGAATATTGTGCAACCACCACCCGCGTCAGGTACATCACCCCAGAAGGAAAGCCCGTATCCGTTACTCGGTCATTCCCCATCCTTCCCTCCTGCAGCCCCTGGCAAGCGCCGATCTGCTTTCTGTCCCTGTGAATCTGCCTTGGTCGTCACCGTCTTCTTTTCCTCTCACGTCTGTTCGCTTGTGTGTGGTCTGTCTCCTCCGTTAGCCTGCGTGCGCCGTGTCAGCTGCATCGTGTCCATCCTAGCAAGTGAAGCAAACCTGAGGGTTTGAAGCAAACCTGGGGCCAGCTGCGGGCGGGGAGCTGCTGAGCCCCTGCTGTGCCTGCTGTGTCAGAGGGGCTTGACTGAGGAGACAGGTATTAAAGGATTTCTCTTTCGAGTAGAAGGCTGTGGGATTCCCAGGTGACTCAGTGATAAAGAATCTGCCTGCCACGCAGGGGACATGGGCTTGATCCCTGGGTTGGAAAGATCCCCTGGAGAAGGAAATGGCAAGCCATTCCAGGATTCTTGCCTAGGAAATCTCATGGACAGAGGAGCCTGGTGGATTGTAGTCTGCGGGGTCACACAGAGTCAGACATGACTGGGCGACTGGGCAAGCATGCGCACATTGTGAGCTGTGCAGTGTGACCTCTCCCCTAGACGTTGAAAATCTTCAGTAAAAGTCTAACAGTCTCAGTATACTTGGGTTTTGTGATATATATTGTAGAAGCTGAACGACAGTCTGTAATATATGACCAGTGATATCACTCAGTCATGTCTGACTCTGTGACCCCGTGGATGGTAGCCCACCAGGCTCCTCTGTTCCTGTAATTCTCCAGGCAAGAATGCTGGAGAGGGTAGCCATTCCCTTCCCCAGGGATCTTCCCCACCGAGGGACTGAACCCCAGTCTCCTCCATCCCTGTGGATCCTTTACCACCCGAGCCACCAAGAGGTGGCATTCTGTCACTTTTTCACTCGTACTTACAACTCATTTCCTTCTCATTTTTTTTTTTTTTTTAACCATACAATTCACCATTTTATTTTTTAAATTCCTTTTAGGCTTTACATTTTGGGTCTATGATCCATCTCAGTTAATCTTTGTAGGTGGTGCAAGATGTGACCAGTTACTGTTGCTGTAATTTTGCATAGAGGTATTCAAGTTTTCTAGCCCCGTTGGTGGTTCTGTACCGCATACCTTGTGGGATCTTAGCTCACCAACCAGGGATCAAACCCACACCCCTTGCACTGGAAGGCGGAGTCTTAACCACTGGACGCTGGGTAAGTCCTTCCTTCTCACTTCTTTTTTTAGGATTTTGACTTCGATTTTTAGGTTGACTGACTCTGCTTTTTTCTTTTGTATCTGCCTAATGTTCATTTCCTTGTATCTTTTCTTTCCCCCCTCCTTTGAGGGGGGGAAGAAAATTATCATTTTTTTAAAGGGAGTCGATTGAAAAGTGTATAGTAAATAGCATATATTCGTTTAAAGCTTTAACAATATATACTTGAACCCATTTTATCTTTATCAGGAATGAAATGTTATAGATTGAAGATGAGAAACAAGGTTATTTTAATATCCCTCTCCATGGTTTTGTTGGTATAATCAAGAATTTTAGATTGATTTTGTTTAGTTATCTTTCAAGACTTATTTTTTTATGCCAATAGTGGTTTTATAGTCAAGTCATAACAACAATAATTACTTGGACACTAACTCCACTTTGCACTGCTCATTCTCCACATTTTTTCCTCTGAGGGAAAAGTGATAAATATTTTATCCCCTCTCTGCCCCTTTGTACAAATGATTTGGCCAGCCCAGCAGCACGCCACTCACTGTTTGGATTCTCAGCACGTCACACAGAAGTTATTACACATCAAGGGAAACCCATGTTTGAAGCTGTCTCCTGCCCCATCCCTGTTCTTGCTGTCATATTGCAGTGGGCATGCTGATTTTCTTCAACTCCCTTTTTAAATTTCTCTGTTAGTTCCAACAGTTTTCCAGGCGCTCCACTCAGAGGACAGTGAGTATGTAGGAGCGCTGGGAAATCAAGAGCAGGGGAGCCCTGGATTCGGGGACTGTAACTCTTTGGGGTGTCACTCTGCTTCCCTTCATCTGGGATGAGGCAGGGGCTTTCTGGGTGGTGGTGAGGCTGAAGTGCACAAAATTCTCACGCTGGCCCTGACCGGGGGCCTCTGGAGCCCCCTGGCTCTCTCCCTGTCCTCCTGGCCTTCCCTGAGCCCAGTCCGGGGTTCTGACCGAGGAAGCTCTGCCAGAGCCCTCAGCTCCCTGTCTCCAGCGTTTGCAGAAGCTGCAAACCACAGACTCACCAGGTGGGAAGTGGGAGGAGCCAGGCAGAAGTTGCTGTGAGAGGATTTGGGGGCACCGCCTTAACCGCTTCTGGTGCCCAGCACGTGTGGGTGTCCCCAGGGGTGAGGGTGCAGTCTTGTTGAATGTGGACAGAGATCAACCTTAGACAGAGCCCTTAACTGTCAGCTCTGAGCGTCCTGGATCTGGCAGACAACTGAAGGTATGACCTTGTCCCACTGAAGGTTTTAGAGAAGGGGCCCTGAAGGGGTTCCTGGAATGGAGGCTCAGGTTCTAGAGTCTAAGGACGAAGGGCCAGGATTGTAGGAAGAAAGAGGCCTCAGAGCAGCTGCTTTCTCTGGAATGAAGGTGAACTCACCCAGATGGAATGTCTCACCTGTCCTGGGCCCATGAAGTGCCTGTTTATCTCACCCCCTTAGGGACCTGAGATTGGGTCCTTTGTGTTTCATGAAATCTAAGATGGGCAATTGAAGAGTTACAGCCCCCAAATCCCGGGCTTCCAAGCCCTGGATTCCCCAATGTTCCTACAAACTCATTGCCCTCTAAGTGGATCTACTGAAAAATTGTTGAACCTAACAGAGAAATCTAAAAAGGGAGTTGAAGAAAATCAGCATGCCCACCTTAGATACATGAAATCTAAGATGCGGGAGCTTGAAAGACACACTGTTTTTATATACTACTAAGAAAGCTGTAAGTGAAACCATGATACACCATTGTTTATAAGACACACCCTGATTTCAGAAACTTTAAGATGTGTGTCGTCAAATTAACAAAATAGGTTATTATCTCCGTTTGAGTTGAGATAGAGTTAGAATCCAGGTCCAGGCTTGTTGGGGCTCCAGGTCCCCACACTTCAGTGCACAGCATCTTCCTCCTTCTCACAGCTACTTTTATGGTGAAACGACATATTCCAGGTGACTAAAGACCAATGCAGGAAAAGCAAAAACAAAACTCTAGAAGTAATCAAAGGAAAAATGAGAGCATACTGGGGAGAGTGAAGGCTTTCTTAGAATAAGACACAGCAAGAAAAATAAGGAAAATAAAGATAAATATGACTAACGTTAAAAAATCTTTATAAAAGGAACCAAACTGAGTTTAAAAAGAAAACAAAACAGGCGAGATAAATGAGAGGAAAATATTTGCAACATTTATAACAGGCAAAGGACTTGTATCCAGAGATGAAAGACACTTCCCCAATCAGCAAAAGAAAAATAGTAGAAAAATGGAGGAAAGATATGAACAAGCCATTCACAAGAGTGCAATTTCAAATCCACAATGACCATGCGGAAAGGTCTTCGGCCTCACTAGTAAAGTATGTCATTGCCAATTAAAACAATAATACTGGCAAAAGTTAAAGAAGTTTGATAGTAGTAATGTTGATGGGGATCCTCCTACAAGGCTAAGGAGGGACATATAAAGAGGGAGAGAGCTTCTGCAAGTACCCAAAGAGCTTGGCCCATGGGAATGGGATTCTCCTGCCTGCCTACCCCTCACCATTTTCCTGGATGCTGCCAAGAGCCCATGGGCTGTATATTTTTTTCTCTAGTTAAAAAAAAATTTTTTTCTTGGAGTGTAGATGATTTACAGTGCTGTGTTAATTTCAGGTGTAAAGCAAAGTGAATCAGTTACGCATACACATATATCCACATTTTTTTAAGATTATTTTCCCATACAGGGCATTACAGAGTGTTGAGTAGAGGTCCCTGCGCTATACAATAAATCCTTATTGGTTATCCATTTTATATGTAGTAATGTGTGTATGTCAATTCCAGTCTCCCAGTTTACCCCACGCCCTCTTTCCTCCCTGGTGACTGTAAGTTTGTTTCCTGCAGCCCAGGGACTGATTAAACAGATGGAGTTTTGCTCAGCTCTGGCCTGTCCTGCCTGTTGCGGGACCCCAGCTGGGCATGCCAGGCTGAGCTGCTTGGGCTGTATTTTCTCCCCTTGCTTGAGAGGTGTTCATGCCTGCCACCTCCCTTCTTCCCTGTCCACCTCACTGCTTCCTCTTCTGCCTGGAAGTCAGCAGGGGCAGTTTCTGAGAAAGGCCACCACCTGGTTATCTCGTGACTCCCTGTAACCTGATGCCAGGTCTCAGCTCTCCTTAGTGGAATCATGCTGAGGTAGCAGGTTGCAGGCAGCTGCCGGCCCCTCTGCTATCTCTCGGAGTGGCTAGTAGCATCACTGCTTTCCAGGTTTTCTCACATTAAAAATTAGCAAAGCTTCCTAGGATTCTCTCATTTGAAACCAGATTTTGCATTTAGCTTCGGGGTTTAAATTCTTCAGGTGCATTTCCACACCTGTTTCCCACCTGTCCTTTCAAAATGACATGATCTGGGGCCTCAGGGAGCGTTTATTTTTATCTTATCATTGCATGGAATGCTTATTATCTGGCCACCATGGTTGGGTTCCCTGTGCATTCCATAAATGATTTCCAACGTTTAAAACTTGTTTCTCTTATAATGGCCGAGAATGTAGTCTCTCCAGGTGAGCACTCACTCTTGAAAGAAGGTGTTCCATTATAGTGGGGACTGTTCCATAGTTGTCGGTTAGGTTAAGTTTGTCCATATCTTGTTTAGACTTCTGCACCTTAACTAATTTCTAAAATTACCTTATCAAATAATTACCAGGAGAGTTTTTTCTTGTCGTTGTTGTCCAGAACAGCTTTATTGAGACATAATTCATAAACCATACAAGTCACCTGTTTAAAGTGTACACAAGTCTCTCATTTAATGTGTACAACTAAGTGTTTTTTAGTATATTCACAGAGATGTGCAGCCATCACCAGTCAATTTTAGAATATTTTCATCCCTCAAGAAAACCCATAGACTTTAACTAGTACCCTCCAGGCCCCTCTCTCCCTGCTCCAGCCTTTAGTAACCACTAATCTTCTTTAGAATGGGCTTTCCTGGTGGCTCAGAGGATAAAGTGTCTGCCTGCAATGCAGGAGACCCGGGTTCGATCCCTGGGTTGGGAAGATCCCCTGGAGAAGGAAATGGCAACCCACTCCAGTATTCTTGCCTGGAGAATCCCATGGACAGAGGAGCCTGGCGGGCTTCCCAGGTGATACTAGTGGTAAAGAACTTGGCTGCCAATGCAGGAGACATAAGAGACACAGGTCCGATCCCTAGGTTGGGAAGATCCCCTGGAGGAGGGCATGGCAACCCACTGCAATATTCTTGCCTGGAGAATCCCATGGACAGAGGAGCCTGGCGGGCTACAGTCTATAGGGCTCCAAAGAGTCGGACACGACTGAAGCGACTTAGCCTGCAGTCTTCTTTAGGTCTCTGGATTCCCTATTCTGGACTTTCATATGGATGGAATAATATAATATGTGGACTTTTGCGACTGGCTTCTTGCACCTAGCATAATGTTTTCAAGGTCCATCCACAATGTAGCATATATCTGTATGTCATTCTTTTTATGGCTGAATAAGATTCCATTATATGAATGTATCACATTTTGCTCATCCATTCATCTCTTAAAGGATATTTGGGTTTTCACTTTTGACTGTTATGAATAATGCTTCTGTAAACACTCAGGTGCCAGTTTTTGTGTGGATGTATGTTTTCATTTCTCTGGGGTGTGTATCTATCAGTGGGATTGCCAGATCTTCTGATAACTTTATGTTTAATAACTTGGGGAATTGGTAGATTGTTTTCCAAAACAGTTGCACCATTTTAATTTTCCACAAGCAGTGGATAAGAGTTCCAGTTTCTCTACACCCTCACCGATTCTCGTTATTATTTATGTTTTTGGTTAAATCCATCCTGGGAGGTGTGAAGTGTTGTGTCATTGTGGTTTTGATTTGTATTTTCCTGATGAGTAAAGATGTTGAGCATCTTTTCTTGTGCATATTGGACAACTGTATATCTTCTTTAGAGAAATGTCTAGATCCTTTGCCCATTTTTTGACTGAACTGTCCTTTTATTATTGAGTTGTAGGAATTTTTATGTACTCCAGACACAAGTTCTTTATCAGATATATGAGCCGCAAATATTCACTCCCACTCTTTGAGCTGCCCTTTTACTTTCTTGATGGCATCCTTTGAAACACAAAAGTTTCAAGTATCAAATTTTGATGAAGTCCAGATCGCATATATATTTTTTGTTGCTTATGCTTTTGGTGGCAAATCTAAGAAACCATTGTCTAATTTAAGATCATGAAGATTTATGCCTGTATCTATATTTTCAAATTTGTTAATGCAGAACAGTGTGTGGCATTCGCCCTTATTTATTTATTTGGTTTGGCCGTGCTGGGTCTTTGTTGCTGCCCGCCAGCTTTCTCTGGTTGTGGAGGGTGGGGCCTCTTCGCTGTGGCTGGCAGGCTCTCGCCCTGGTGTCTTCTCTTGTTGCAGAGCACAGGCTCCTGGGGGTGCAGGCTCCGGTCACTGCGGTACAGGGGCTTAGCTGCTGCGTGGCCTGCGGAATCTTCTGGGTCAGGAATCAAACCCCTGTCCCTTGCGTTGGCAAGTGAATTCTCATTCACTGCACCACCAGGGAATCCTTGATACTCTCTTTTAATCCGTTCTTGTTTTACACTCTCTTTTTTATTCCTAATTCCATATATATATAATATATATACACATAACATATATATAAACATATATAATATATGTATAACATATATGTTTGTATATATATGTTTTCACTTAATTTAACCATGCTGGGTGGTTTCCCATCGTATTACATTTTTTCAAAGAACAAATGTTTGGTTGTGTTTATCATATATATGCTATATATTCACTAATATTAGCTTTTTCTTTGGTAATTCTTTTCTCATTTTATTTTCTTTTATTAATGTCTTAGATCGAGAACTCAGTTTCTTCATGTTTCATTTTTTTTTTTTTTAAAGAAAGCCTTAAAAATTTCTCACAGTAAAATATTTAAACATATAGACAAAAATAATAAGTAAGGTAATATATACTTATGGACCCATATTACTAATGGTTAACATGGTGCCTTCTTTGTTTTAAAAAAAATATTCTTTATTTGGCTGTGCCGGGTCTTAGTTGCTGCATGTGACATAAATTTAGTTCCCTGAACAGGGGTCAAACCCGACCTTCTACAGTGGAAGTGCAGAGTCTTAGCTATAGGACCACTAGGCAAGTCCTGCCTTCTTCGTTTTTGTTAAAGTATACTTCAAACTTTAATATCTTTCTAAAATTTCACTCCTCATCACTCTCCCCATATGCAAGCCTATTATCAATACAAAATGTATCATCCTTATATCTTTTTTGTACTTTATATTTTGTAAGCAGTATGTTGCTTAATCATTATATGAATGACATTATACTATATGCAGTCTGAATTTAATTTATTGGTTCTGCATTTTTTAAAGAGATATGTCTGTGTTGTTCAAACCTATTTATTTTTCTCGCTATGGAGTACTGCATTATAAAAACATACCAAAATGTATTTATCTGTTTTCCTTTACTGGTCATTTATGTTGTTTCTGGTTTTTAACATTTTGGACAATGTTTCCATGAACCTTCTTATTCAGGTTTTTCTGGGCACATGTGTACTTGGAAGTGCTTTGTAATAATGTGTAGCATGTTTAACATTATTAAATATTTGCTGAATATCATCAAAGTGATTGTATCAGTACCCTTCTACCATCAGCAATTTATAAGAATTATTGTTGTTCCATATCTTTTCCAACAAGCAGACTTTTTCATCAGACATTTTTATTCTTTCCAGTCTTGTAGGAGTGAAATGGTTGTATTTTTTCATCATCATATACTCACAGTAAAATTGATGATGGTTTCACTCCTTGATGAAACAGTAAACCTTATTGTTTTATTGTGTGACAAACTGGAAGGCTGCATAAACCATTTCTGCTGCATACTGAAGTATGATGGCTGTCCTGAGGAAAAGCAGTATGTGATTTTTTGAGTTATATGCTGAACTAGCCTCTTTTTTCATGGAATGCCATTTTTATTTGAAAGAAGACTGACAAACTATGTCTTTTTTCAAACTTGGATATTTGAAAATTAATAAGGTGACTCTGTCACTTCAAAGAAAACAACTGATAAAATTTAAGGCAGTGATAAAATTCCAGCTTTCAAGCAAAAATTAGAATTTTTGGAAAACTTATATCAGCCACAATGAGCTTATTAGATTTCCAATATGTAGAGGCNGTGATATTAACAGACATGATTTTATGATATTGTAAAATAAAATGGTTCCACATTTCAAGATCTGCTTGACTCAGTGGACCAGTATTTTCCAAAGGAACAATGAGAAAAGTTGCTAAAGCACGCATGAGTGAAAGATCCTTTCAAAGTGCAACATAAACCAATGGATTTTAATTTTATTTTGCTCAAAAAATTTTAATTTTTAATTTTGAAGTAACCTTAGACTTATAGAAGTTGTTCAGAGAATTTCCCTTACACTCTGCACCTAGCTTCCACTAATGGTGACCGCTTATGTCACCACGATACATTGACCAAAACTAGGAGATGAACATGACCTATGGACTTTAATAGGACAAAGTTCAATAAATTCACTGACATTGTTTCAGGTTTCACATCACAACAAACATTTAAGAAGCTACCACTTTAGTTTTGGTGTGGTATAATAAAAGTTTATCTATAATATCTGAAAAGGCATGGATTTTTCTCTTTTCTTCTATTTCCTATTATATATCTGTGTGAAGTCAATTTTTTTCCATATGCTTCAACTAAAATTATGTATTACAACAGAGTCCAGCTGCTTTCTATTAAGCTGGACACTCAAAGGATTTGCAAAAATGGAAAATGAAGCCACTCTCCCAATTAAATATTTTTTATTTTAGAATATATAGCTATTTTTTATAAAAGTGTTGTATATGTTATTATGTAATGGATTTGCTATTATTTTATCTGCTTTGATCATGCCCTGCAGCATGTGGGATCTTAGTTCCTGACCAGGGATCGAATCCCTGCTTCCTGCAGTGAAAGCACAGAGTTTTAACCACTGGACACTAGGGAAGTCCTGATATGTTATTATTTTAAATAAATATATATTACAATTTTCTGTTGTAATTTTGAATTCACATAAAGAAAAATTCTTTGAGATGCTCAATAGTTTTAAAGAATATAAAGGGGTCTTGAGAGCAAATTATTTGACAATAGTTGCTTGAAAGGATGCATAGTATGTAATGAGTTGACTTTTCCACAATGCACCTAGACTAGTACTATCTATATACCATTCTTAGAGAACTGAGAAAAAAAATCACCGTTCAAATTATGTTTCATAGGGCTTGTTTCTCTCAGAGGACTCTAGTAAAGAAAGATTATTCTAGACCTTAATAAGTTAATATGTGTAAAACATGTTGAACCGTGAATAGCATGTAAGCCTTCAGTATATGTTAACTGTTATTACTGCTTTTATTAATTGGTGCAGTTATTTGACAGTTGTCCATACTCAAGTATCTTCTCTCAGTTGGTTGCTGATTTTTAATCATCTTTGTGATATTTTTTTGTGTGAGAAAATTTTAAGCTTTAATCTGTATTCAAATACATCAACATTGTCTCATATTCTTTTTATGTCTCATAGAAGAAATTTTTTCCTTCCACAAAGTAATAATGATATGCTTTTATATTTTCCTCTAAAGATTTCTAAGTGTTCCCTTTCACAGTCATGAAATCACCTTTGTCAAGGTCATTGGTGATCTCCATGTTGTTGAATCCAGTGGTCAGTTCTGCCTTCATCCTGTTGACCCATCAGTAGCCTTTGACACAGGTGACCTCTCTTTAATCCCCGCAAAGCTTTCTCCCCTTGGTTTCTGTGATACTGGGCTCTTTTTGTTGTTCTCCTGCCTCACAGGCTTCTTTGTCCTCATCTCCTTGGGGGTCCTTCTCCTACCTACATGCTGGAATGTGCCTGACTTCTGCCCTTCCACCCCCATAGTTCCTTCCTATACTCACTCTTATCTGCTCTCATCCAGCCTTACGGCTTTAAATATTATACAGTGATGCCTGTAAAAAATTATATTTTAGTTCTAGTCTCTCCTCTGAACTCTTTTATTCGATTGCCTGTAGGATGTCTAGTAGACATCTCAAACTTAACTTGGCCCAAACAGAAGTGTTGATTTATCCAAGCTATTTCCTTCATGTTATTCCTTTCAGTAACACCACCTTTCATTCCATTACTTAAGTGGAAACATTGGAGGTTTCTCGTTCTTTTTCTTTCACAACTCATATCCCAAATTTAAGCAAATATTGCTCTTTCCTCCAGAATATATCCTAAATCTTAACCACGTTATACTTCTTCCACCAGGATCATCTTAGTCCAAGAAACGATTATCTAGCCCCTGGACTATTACAGATGCCCTACCGGGTTTCCTTGTCTCTTGTTTTCCACATAACAGGGAGAATGAGCATTTGAACTATCCATGAGATTATGTAACTTTCCCCACTTTCCACTTGTTATGACTTCCCATCCCACTTGGCACAAAATCCAGAGTTCTTACCAGGGTCAACAGTGTCTAATGCGAGGGTCACTGAATGAACTGAAGCTGATGCTTCTCCAACTGCATTTGCGATTTCCCTTCTTGCTCCCTGTGCTTGCAGCCATTGTAACCTCCTTGCTGCCCCTTGAGCTTGCCGAGCACATCACCAGCTCCTGATCTGAATCCTTGTCCGGCCTCTGTCTCACCTGAAGGACTTTGATTCTCCTCTACCCTGTAGGAGTCACATTCCTGGTGACCACCATTTCCTTCAGGAACCACATGGGAACTGAGGCTTCCACCCTGCAGACTGCTTCACTTCTGTTTAGTATTGAGTCTATGGAGGTATCTCTTGTATTCCGATACATTTGTTCTTGTTATTTTGCTTCTATATTGTTATATGTTTGGACAAGAGTTTTTTTCTTAACCTTTTTTTTTTTTAAATTTTAACTTTTATTATTTTGGCTGCACAACGTGGTTTGTAGGATCTTAGTTCCCAGACCAGGGATTAAATCTGGGCCCTTGGCAGTGAAAGGGCAGAGTCCTAACTATTGGACAGTGAGGGAATGTGTGGAGAAGAAAGTTTTATCTTCACTGGGACATCAAAAAGAAAAGGCTTTAAAACCTATAATTTTTCTTTTGAGCTTACTGTTACTTGTACTCATATTTTTTTTTTGCTACAACTTTTCCCCTTGATAATGTATAATTTCAGTTTTGATTTGCCCTAAGATCCATGAGTTCTCTAGGAGTACTTTCTTGATGGCTATTTCCCCTCATTGATTTCTAAATTTTGTGTCATTATTAGAGAATATGGCCTATAACATTTTTCTCACAAATGGCAAGATCAGAAGAATAAAAGTACATTCTTAAACTTTAAGGGGGTAAAATTCTATAGTTGCTAAGTAAAATTTATTGACTGTATTATTCAAAAACTTTATATTGTTAATTTTTAAAAGCTATTTGGCTTGCCAGCATCCGAAATAAATATTGTAGAACTCTCCACTATGGGTATATATACATTTTCAAATTCTCTTTGAGTTGTTAGGAGTCTCTGTTTTATGCAGTTGTCTCCTATGTTGTTTGTTGTATAAAGTTTTATGACTGTTTCAGCTTCTTTGTGGGTTGCATCTTTTATTATCACATCATATTCTTTGCCTGTCTGACATGTTTGTCCTTGAATTTGCTTTGTCTGACATTGGCACTTCTGCTTCCTTTTTGCTTGCCTCTGCATGGCCTATTGCTGACTATTTTTAACCTTTTTCTTTTTTACGTGTGTGTTATATTTAAATAGTACAGAATTGGATTTTACTTTTTTTTTTTTTTTTTTTTTTTTTG
>SJYQ01005112.1:41725-114082 GCA_006410935.1 Redunca redunca
TTTTTTTTTTTTTTTTTTGCTTGGGAGAAGCAAGGATTTATTATTACTTGCAGCCCGTAAGGAGAATACTTGGCCTTTCCCAAAGCAGTGTCTGGATTTTACTTTTTATTTACATCTGACAGTCTCAGATTTTTAATAGAGAAATTCATTCTGTTCCCCTTTTTGTGTTAATGAGTATGCTTAGGGTTTAGGGCTTGGGCGTTATTTTTCATTGTATCGGTTAGGAATGTGCTTGGCCGTAAGTAACAGAATGCACATTAATAGTTGCCTGATTAGAAGAAATCTTTCATATTTGTATTACCACATTTCATTTAATAATTAAAAAAACTGTATTGCTTGGAGTTCATCATTTTTCCCAAATGATAAGAAGTCTGGAGGTGTACTGCAGTGGACAGATTAGTTTAGCTTCTCAGTCAGATGGTCAAGGCCTCATCTCCTCTCACGTTTCTGCTTACTCATCTCTGACATGCGGCTTTCTTCCTCATGGCTGAAAAAGTCGTCCAGCAGCTCCTGACATCACTTCTTCATTCCAGCCAGGAAGAAGGAGGGGAAGCAAATGAGCAGAGTGAACCCATTTCTCCTAAGAAGTCTTCACCTTTTGTTTAGAACAAGAAAGCCTTTCACTGGGACATCTACCCACATCTTCTTGGTCAAAAGTGGGGATGACTGGTCACTCCGAGGTCGACTACTTGCCAATGAGAATAATATTACGTGATGGTTTCGACCAGTTTCATTTGTCCTTTGAGGCTGGAGTAGAAACTTGCCTTTCCTGAAACGCGGGGATCTCTGTTACTTCCCAAATTGGGGTTTTTCGCAGGGGAGGAAGGTGGCTGGGATGGATGGTGAGGAGGTAACTGATAGTGTCTGCTATGATAGGTATTCATTTTCTGTTGTTTCCTCTTTCCTTTTAAGTATTTTTACAGGATTGACAAACCTATTATCATGTACCTTTGCCCACTGTTAATTTGGAAGTTCTGCAATTCCAGTCGTAGTTGCTTCCTTGCTTCTATCAGTCATAATTAAATTTACATTCCTCTGGTACTGCATTGCTTTTAACATACTAAAAAGATAACAGTGCCTTTATATATCAGCCAGGGGAATTAATGCTGCCGTCTGCAACAGATAAATTCTGAAATTTCAGTGAGTTGTTATAATGGGCGTCTAGTTCTGATTACGTCGCAGCTTGGTGTGGATTGGGTAGCTGTGGCATGGCTCGCCTTCGAATACTGACTCATGATCAGGCCACTCTTCTCTCCAACATCTTGGAGTCGTCAATTTCCTGCTGGGTGGGTGGGAAAGAGAACGTGGAAAAAGGCGCACTGACTGCAAACAGCCTCAGCCCGAAAGTGGCACAAGTTACTTCCCCTGACATTTCATAGACTATAGTCATGTGGCCCCATGGAACTGAAGGGGGCCTGAGAAGAGTGGTCACCTGCTGGGCTCAGGGAGAGGAGGTGGTGTGCTGGACATAGTGTGGTCACGGTCCCAAACTGTCATTCTCGTCACCCCTGCTTTTGTTTTTCTCTGCATAGATGCACTCACTGGCTCCTTAACGGGGGCGCCTGCAAGTCTCACCTGCTCACTGCATCAGCCCAAAGTCCACAGCCTACCTGTGTACGGCATTAGGCTCTCTAAGGTCCTGATGTGGCTCAAAAGACATGTCATCCGCACACCCTCGAGACACGATACACAGCGGGGGGCGCAGGGTCCGAATGTCCACTGTGGAAAAGGCAGGAGTATGAGCCCCACTTAGTCACTAGTCTATAGCATCGTGAGGTCCTCCAGGTCAGACTCTGTGAGGACCCCCTGCCCTGGCAGTGAAGGGATGACCTTGAATGGACACTGACTCTACTCTGGAGGCTCCTCCTTGTTCATTATTCCCCTTGGCTGCATCTGAAGTGAGTATAGAGGATCTCACCCTCCTTGGGCCATATAGATATAGCCTTTGAAACGTGCCTCCTGGTCATCGAGGTTGGGTGCCCAAGGGTTGTTTAAGTCATTAAGTCCAGACTCAGAGACTTATTAGGCTTCTGATCTCTTTGCTTCCATGTCCCAGGAGCAACAGCTAAGATTCTTCTCTGGACATATTTCAAAAATTGCATTTTCCTTTGCCTCTTTACTCTATGCCTCTACTTTTCAACTGAAGGTCCTCTGCATTTAGGCTCTTTGAAAAATAAGTGTGAAAGACTGCACCCTTCGTGTCTTGTTTTAGCCTGGTTCCTTTCAGGAGCAGAGACAAGGGTGGGAGACAATCACACAAAAGTTCATTCAGGAAACACCTGTGAGAGCAAAAGGGCCGGGAGCTGGAGGAGGCTGGAAGAGCCATCGCACTGTAGTCAGTGCAGGTGTGGCCGTGAGTGAAGGAGAGGGGAGGGAAGGGTGGGTGGAGGTGTTCCAGGCTGTCCAGGGAAGGTTTGTTACAGCCTCTGAGGAGTTGCCCTTCATAGAAGTCTCATGTCTCCCAGGAACCAGCCTGCCATGCTCATTTGAAGGCTGGGAGCATGACCTTGGGCTCAATTCTTTCTGCTTTTTAAACACTTAAATTAAAAAAAAATTTTTTTTTAAATTTTGGCTGCACCACCCAGCATGTGGGATGTTAGTTCCCTGACCAGGGACTGAACCGGCACCCCCTGCAATGGAGTCCCGACCCCTGGAAGGCCAGGGAAGTCTCCTCAATTCTTTCTTGAACTCATTTCTTTCCCTTAACATCTTGCCAAACACAGCACCGAACAACTAGCACATACTCCCAGTGCTTTGTTTTCCAGCCTCCCTTCTTAGAGGGACAAGTCCAGAGGGCGTGAGGGTCTTCCTTTTAAGTTACAGTGCCTGGCAGCTTCACCAGAGGCTTTGCTCCTGCGTCACATGACTCTTCAGCCGACCACCCTGCTAAACACCACTATTAAAGCACTGACGGTCAGCTGATACTCCTGTTGCAGCCAGTACCCCGCCTAGAGGTAGATCACCAGTTTAGTCACGGTTACCAATGGAATCTATTAGAACTGGCAGGCCGAAAAACCTCAGTGACTTAATCCAACACAAATTTATTTCTTGCTCAGGTTATGGGCTGATGTAGGTCAGGGAGACTCAGGGGCCAGCTGCTTCCTCTTGCAACACCACCGTCTCCAATTCTTTGCTTCCAGTCAACAGACAGGGGAGATGAGAGAGAGATAGGGATCAAATTCAGGTCTCCTGCATTGCAAGCAGCTTCTTTACCATCTGAGCCACCAGGAAAGCCTTGGCTTGGAAGTGACACAAGTCTTCCTTCAGTGAGTCACCTGATGTCCGCTCTGCTGAAGATCTTAGGGTCTCTGGGCTTTGGACACCAGTTCCAGCCCTGAACACCTGTACCAGCAGGCTGACCTGGCTTCCATATTGCTCCCTAGAGGGAATGGGAGGGGGAGATGGCTGTGGAACTGCACTCAGGTCAATCTCTGTCTGGCATCCTCTTTGCAGATGACAAGGTTTTGTAGGGTGATGTGACGGTTGTGTACCCCTGGTCAGCCCAGGTCATTCCTCACTCGTTACAACACTGACCTTTTTTTTTTCTCCCTTCCCTCTCCTTCCCCCTGTTGTGAGGCAGCGAGTGACAAGCACATCCGGTGGCTGCTGGGTGCAGATGGTGAGGTCTGGGTCTGGATCATGGGAGAAGGTCCCGGCGACAAGCCCTATGACGAGATCTCTGAGGAGCTGATTGCAGAGAGAGCGCGGCTGCAGGCGCAGCAGGAAGCCGAGGAACTCTGGTGAGAGGTGCCAGCGGGTGTTGAGGCGGGGGGAGGGTGCTGGGGCCTGAAGACGGAGGCTTGGGGTGGGCTCAAGTGAAGGATAATAGATTATGGGTGGGAAGGAGAAGGCAGTGCCAGGCAGCTGGCAGGCTGTTTGGAGCTGTGCTAAGGTTAGGTGGCCGAAGACCTAGTCTTGCATCAGGTCGACGTTGTGGTTCAAGTCCCGGTTCCACTCATTAGTGGGGAGGTGATTCGAGGCCTCAGTTTTCTACATCTATGGTCTGGGGACCACAACACCTTTTTTATATAGTTGGATTTGTTGAGATAATACATTTGATATTCTTTCACCCCCTCCCTCAGTGAGTTGTCCCTGGGACAGCAGGGCAATTTGAATATCACTCTTAAGGTCTGCTTGTTCCTCTCTGTGTTCCCTCCGTTTTTCACACAAGATGGACACTGAAGCCTCTACTGATACTGGGAGGGTCAGACTTCTTTCATAAACAACCTAAGACGTATTTTTTGCTGAACTTGGACGTTTGTATGAGGTCGGTGCCAGCATTTTTCCCACAAGTTTTAATCACGGTGTTTTTGTTGTTGCTTTTGACTGCACTGGGTCTTCCGTCCTGTATGCAAGCTTTCTCTACTTGCGGCAAGAGGACTTCTCATTGCGGTGGGCAGCAATGAGCCCAGGCTCCGGAGAAGCCTGCAAGGGTCTATGGGGTCGCACAGAGTTGGACATGACTGAAGCGACTTAGCAGCAGCAGCAGAGCCCAGGCTCAGTCGTTGTGGCGCATGGGCTTAGTTGCCCCTCGCATGTGGGATCTGTCTGGACCAGGGATTGAACTCAGTACCCTGCACTGACAGGCAGATTCCCAACTGCTGGACCACCAGGGAAGTCCAATGACAATGTTCTAATAATAAAATTGTGATGTATATTCATGTTGAGGTTTGACAGAAAACAGCAAAATTCTGTAAAGTAATTATGCTTCAATAAAAAATAGATTAATTAAAAAAATTGTGACATATGACCAATGTTGAAAACTATAAAGAATTAATTAAAGAACAACTCAATACCTATCACCAAAGAAAAGCATGATGAGGATTAGGGCAATACCTGCTCTAAAGTGCTTTATTCACACTTTCATAAATTGATTACTATAGATCCACAGCATTATTCAAGGTGACTGTGTAGTATCCCATTACATGAGGAGCCCAACTTATTGGTCCTGTTGAGGGACATTTGTGCTGTTTGCCATTTTTTTTTAATGTTATAAAAATCCTCTGAGAGGCATCTCCCTACACCTTTGTAAACTCAAGCAAGAAATGGGATTCCTAAGATTTTTTTTTTTTTTCCCCCTGGCTTCCAGAGCAGTTCTCCTGATTTACACTCCTGTACAGGAGAGGAACTGTTTTTTTCCCACCTTTGCCAACATTTGTGAACCTCAGGTACTTGCCATTCTGATAGACCAAGAATGATTGGGCATGGTTTTTATTTGAAATTCTGTTGGCATGTGGTCCCTTCTTTTCCCACGCCTCCTGATATCTGCTGGTGTTCTCTTGAAAGGAGACAGAAGGAGGCAGAGATCACCAAAAAGTTCCGGGATGCTCTGGCCAATGAGAAAGCCCGGATCCTGGCAGAGAAGTGGAAGGTGGAGATGGAGGACCGCAAAGCTGCCAAAGTCCTGGAGGAGCGCATCCATGAGGAATTCAAGGTGGGCCGGTGCCTTGGTGTCAGTGTGAGGCCACCTGTTGCAACCCCCAGGCTGATCTCTGGTTGGACCAGTCCTTGGCCAATGCATGCTCTATGAGAATAGAAATCAGACATGTCTGAGTAGGAGGGAACTTGACATACCAGCTTGGCTAATTCACTTCTCCTTGTACAGATGAGGAAATTGAGGGTCAGATAGGGAAGAGACTGTGTGTAGTGGTGATTGATTTGGGGACAGAGCCAGGATCAGAACTCAGCCCTCTGTGCCCCAAACCAAGGGTCCTGAAACGGGGCCTGAAGAGAGCTGAATCTGTGGTCAGACCAGCCTGGGATCCAGTTCCAACTCTATTGCTCACTGCTGTGTGACCTTGGGAAACTTGCTGAACTTCTCTGAGCTTCTTGTTTGTAGTATTCATAATAACAACATTCTCCTTGAGATTTTTGGAGGATTCAAGGAGATGAAAAATGTAAATTTTTCTGCCCAGGATAGGACATTGTTTGTAAGTTTGCATATCTGCTCATTCTGAGACTCAGAGTTTGGAGCTGGTAAAGGAGCTTTACATTCCTCTAGCAAGAAGCTTAAGTTTCCTAAAAAAAAAGCTTAGGTTAATATTTTTTCTTCTGGTTCCTATTTTGAGATCTTTTTTTTTTTTGGCTATGTAGGAATAATATATTTTTGAGGGGGTAGAAAACTCAGAAAATACTGTAAACAAAAAGGGGAAAAAAAAACAAGGACCATGCTGAATCTCAGCAGTTGTATATTTTTGTGAATTGTATATTAATGGCATTTGCCCATTTTTGAATTTTAAAAAACGTTTCCCCTATAATGGTTAGATAATTGGCCTTTTAATATCATTTATGTTGTAAATATTTTTTCTCAGTGTTGTTATGGTTTTCTTAATTTTGGTTATAGTGGTTCATGATGTACAGAAGGTTAAAATTTTTATTAGCCAACTATATGAATCTTGTTTTCTATTAGTTGTTTTATGCATACAAAGGCCATCACAAGCTTATAAAAATACTAATCTACATTGCTTTCTATGTCTTTCCAGAACTCATTTCTTTGTACTCAATTTTCCTTCACTTTACTGTGTGGTATGATATATGGCTCTCACTTTATTTTATTCCAAATGGCTAGCCCATTATGCTACATCATTTACTATGTAAATCATCCTCTCTCCTCTCATTGGATTTCCTGCCTTGATTCTTACTTCTTACTTACTTTTGGATCCTTTTGTGGATTTTTCTTCTTTGACTGATTATTCCTGAGCCAGATGTAATTGTTTAATTATATGTAACTTTAACATAAATTTTACCATCTATTAAAGTTAGAGTGTATCATTATTCTTCATTTCTAAAACGTCCTTGGCTAATCTCATCCATTTTTTCCCCATTAGAGCTACTTTTGAATTATTTTCTCAGTATCCTTTTCTCCCCTAAGATCCAAAAAATCCATGTGGTGGTTTTCATTGAATTGCATCAGTACTATTGCTGTATTGGTGGAAGATGAACATTTTTTATAATATTGAATCATTAAATCTTACTCAGGAGTGTGGTAAGTTCTTCCTTTTATCCAAAGTTTCTTTTTTTATCTTTGATATAGTTTTTTTTTAATACCTGTAAATGCACCGGCCACCCAATCCCAAACATTCTCATTCTCTATTTTTTGGACTTGGGTAAAATTTATTGTTTTCTTCAGGTGCTCTATGTTTCTTTTCTTTTAAATTTTATATTTAATATTTGTATTGCTATTGTGATTATACTCATTGCTTTTAAACCTACTGCAACTGCTAGCTATATATTTACATTGTTATTGGTCTCCTTATTTAAATTTCCCATGAGTTGCCCTTTTTTTCCTAGGAGAATCTTTTGCATTTTTAAGTGAAGGAATATTTACTCTCAAGACACTTCGTTTAAAAAAATTCAAACTTGGAGAAAAGTGGAGAGAAAAATGACATGAGTATTCATATATTAATATTATCCACCTACCTTACCAATTACTAATATTTTGCCTCGATTTCGTGCTCTTTGCTTTTCTCTTTCTCCATCCATCCATACACACCCACAGGCGCACACACAGTCACATATACATACTTGCGCTTTTTTGTTGCTGTCAAACAGTTTGAGAGAAAATTGCAGACATAATGCTTTCTAACCCAGGAGCTGGCAAACTATTTTCTGTAGAGGAGCAGATAGTCAATATTTTAGACTCTGTGGGCCATGCTGTCTCTGTCACAACTACTCAACTAGGACATCATGGCAGAAAAGCAGCCACCAACAACATGTAAACAAAGAGTGAGACTGTGGTCCAACCAGCTTTTCAAATAATCCCTGTCATTGGCCTGCGAGCTTCCTGATCAAACCTTAATCCTTCAGTGTGTATCTCCCACAAAGAAGGACATTTCTTGTCATAGCCACAGTGATCATTGTCACATTGATTGAAATTAATGATGTAATTCCATAGTAGTGACTCAAATCCCATCCACACTGGAGAGATACTTAGTTTGTATTGCTGGATTTTGCATAGGAGCCTGGTGGGCCATGGTCCATAGGGTTGCAAAGAGTCCAACGTGACTTAGTAACTGAAAAATAACAATTTAAGTCTGCTGGGGAAGAAAACCAGTACTTTTCACAGGTTTCCAGCAGTGAGCATCACCCGTTCCAATCCCTAGCCTCCCTCCTCCCCAGAGGTGGGCTGAGTCCCAGATGCTGGGAGGGTAGCTTGGCAGAGCTAGAGTCTTGGGGCTCGGTTCCCAGCAGAGATTCTCTGATGTTCTCCTTGAGGAACTCAGTGATTGAGGGATAGAAATTGTATGCTGGCTCGGTGTTGGGGTTTATGGAGGAATCAGTAAAGCCATGTGGTCAGGCCCCGTGTTCACTGAGGAACCCAAATGCAGGCTTTTGTGTTATTTCCAAAGGTTATCGTTATTGTGTGTGTGGTTTTTTTGTATGTGTTTTTTCTGTGTGAACTCATATAAATGTGTTATATGTGTTTAGTATACCTAGTAAGTATGCTTTGAGGTGCCTCAGCAGTGCAAGTAGCATCTTTGAGTCCTTGGAAGGCTCATCAAGGAACATCAGATCAGACACTGGGGCTGGACAGTCCTTGTTAATGAGCTGAGGTATTTTCTGTCAGTGCGTCCGTGCTTAGTTGCTAAATCATATCCGACTCTTTGCTACATGCCTGTAGCCTGCCAGGCTCCTCTGTCCGTAGAATTCTCCAGGCAAGAATACTGGAGTGGGTTGCCATTTCCTTCTGCAGGGAATCTTCCCCACCCAGGGATAGAACCCGTGTCTCCTGCATCTCCTGCCTTGGCAGGCAGATTCGTCACCACTGAGCCACCTGGGAGGCCCCACTTTCTGGCAGAGCTGTCTGTAAATGAGCTACCCTTGTACTGTGACAGGCTCTCCATGACAGGAAGTGGTTACGTGTAGGCTAAAACAGTATCTGAGAAGGTTTCAGAGGTGGATTAAATATGCCTGGCAGCAAATTCTTGGCCTCTCCTCCCTTTGAGAGGAGGGTTCTGGTTCCCTACCCCTGAGCCTCTGTGACCTTGCGGTTAGCCTTGGTCTGCAGGGTGCAGGAGAAATGGCTGTGGGTAAATTCCGAGGAGGGAGAAGAGCAGATTGCGCCCTCTGGCAAGGCTCAAGTTTGGAAGCTGCCTCACAAGAAGCCTTCCTGCCCTCGGCTCCCAGGCTATCTGCAAGGACACCCAGGCTAGCTGAAGAGAGGCTAAGTGAAGGAGCACCTGGGCACCGCCCACGTGAGTGAAGCCAGTGACCTCAGCCAAGTAATCGACCATGACTGACATAATGTGGAGATGAAAGGCCACCCGGCCAAGGCCGGCCCAAACTAGTACCTACAGAATCTCAAGCACATAAAACGTTTGTGTTTTAAGCCACTAAATTTTGCGGATAGCTTGTTGTTACAATACTTAGCAATAGATAACTGCAATAGCTTTGCCAAAGGGATTTACGCAACGGGTTAGAGATGGGTTTAGATAATTTTTATTGTGTCTTCCTACATCAAGATGCTAACATAATACAAGTCTTGCATGCAGCGATGCACTGATAACATTCGTCTAATTTAATATTCTTTCCCCCTGAGACCAGAAGTGGAGGTTGTTTGGAGGAGGGTAGTGGTGGTAGTAATAAACTCCCTGTTCTCAAAAAGCTTACAAGGTGCCAGGGAAGGGATAATTCTGAGCAGCCACTCAGCCCCAACCATGACCAGAGGCACCTTAGAGGGCAGAGGTCCTTCCAGGAACCCTGCACAAAGACAGAAAATGGAAAGGAGATAAATGGGGTGAGAAATGATCTGCTGAGGGAGGGGAAAAAAGCACATGATGGGTGGAGGCAGACAAAAACCTGGAAAGACAGGCTGTGAGGCCCTTGAGTGCTATGCTAAAGAAGTGGGCTATTTTCTGTGGACAAGGCAGACTCGGGCCTATGCAGAGGGCCACGTTTGATCACGTTTTACGAGGAAAACTGGTGGTGTGATTCAAGTGATGAACATTTAGGGTGAGGGGGAGCCAATTAGGAGATCTTTGCAATGGTCAAAGTGGGAAATGACGAGGGTCTGGACAGAGTCTGGGACTATGAAGAGATAAAGGGGATGAACAAAGAAACGCTGGTGGTGAAATCAATCATCAATTAGATGTTGGTAGGTGGCGCTAGTCGTAAAGAGCCCGCCTGCCAATGCAGGAGACGTAAGAGGCATTACTGACTCAATGGACGTGTGTTTGAGTAGACGCCCAGAGTAGGTGATGGACAGGGAGGCCTGACGTGCTGCAGTCCATGGGGTTGCAGAGTCAGACACGACTGAGGTTTGATCCTGGGGTCAGGAAGATCCCCTGGAGGAGGGCATGGCAACTCCCTCAAGTTTTCTTGCCTGGGAAATCCCATGGACAGAGGAGCCTGGAGGGAGAACAGAGGAGCCTACTGTCCATGGAATCGCGAAGAACTGGACATGACTGAAGCGCCTTAGCACATGAAGGAAAGCAGAGAGCAAGGCGTCTGAGCCCCAGGTGGAGGGATGGCTAGATGGCACCAGCCACTTGCGTGGGGAGCTGGGAAGGAGGTTTAGGCTTGGAGGAGAGAGAATGTGCTTGGGATGGTCGTGCTGAGGTTGGTGTTACAAAAAGGACTATGCCTTCCAGAAAAAGCACGTGTCTTCGTGACATTTTCCATTGGGGTGAGACGGACTGGGCGTCTGTGGGCTCCTGCAGTGTGCTGTTACTGATGTGTTATCAGGAGAAGGGGGACTGAATCAGCTGGACAGCTCAGAGGGCTTTAGGCTTGCCAGAAAAAGGCAATCAACTCCTAAGGTGGAAGGCGAGTGTTTGCCTATCTGCCTTTTGGCTGTATTCGCCTTTTGCTGCTAACCCAAAGAGAGATGGCTTTTTCTTCAGTGATCACAGATGGGCCAAAGGATTCTGAAAGTAGCAACAGAGAGTTTTCAGGCAATTTCAGCTGTAAAGATTGAGCATTTTTGCAAAACCAGGGTGAGGATGATGTAATACTCTTTTATTTGTGGTGGAAAATGTCTTCTATTATCAGTTCATTTCTGTGAAGACCTTACCTTTGCCACAGTAAGTGACCAGTCAGGTTCCTTTGAGGTGGAGGTTGATGCAGGTTTCTGGTTCTCTTTTAAAAGTATTTCTTTGTTTCTTTCTTTACTTATTTGATCTTTAGTGATGGCATGGGAACTGTGAGTTGTGGCACGTGAGATCTAATTCCCTGACCAAGGACAGAACCCAGTCCCCCTGCTCGGAAGCAGAGTCTTAGCCACTGGACCACCAGGGACATCTGAGGTTTCTGGTGTTGTCCCATTCTCAGGAGAAAAGAACTGAATGAACTGTGGAACTGCCATCCATCCATCTGCCTATTTATTTATTTATTGGTAGTAAATATTCCTCCTTCTTTACTGAGGTGTGATTGACAAATCAAAATTGTATGAGTTTAAGGTGTACAACATGACATTTTGATATACATATACATTATGAAATGGTGACACAATCAAGCTGACTAACATATCCGTCACCTCACCTACTCTTTTTGTGTGATGAGAGCACTAGTTTTCTGAAACCCATATCCATTAAATACAGTATTCATTTATAGCCCTCCTGCTGTACATTAGGTCTCCAGAATTTTTTCATTCTATATAACCAAAGCTTTGTGCCTTTTCACCACACAGCTAAAGTATCTGTAGATAAATTTTAAAAAGTAGTATATGTGTATATACAGTGAAATATTATGCAGTCTTAGAAGGAAATCCTGACATTTGTCACAACACAGATGAACTTGGAGAACATTATGCTAAGTGAAATAAGCTAGACACAGAAGGCCAAGTGCTTCCTGATCTTAAACGTGGAGTCTAACAAAGTTGAACTTGTAGAAGCAGGGAGTAGAATGGAAGTCGTGGAGTTGGGGTAGGAGTGGGTGGGGAGGGAAGTGGGCACTGCCATTTACCATGCTGCTTCTTGTTGCCACAGCTGGTTGGAGTAGGAACACTGTATTTAATTTGAGGTGGTTGGTCAAATGCTGTTTATCTGTGGTATGGGTCAAATGCCATTTATCTATGGTACGCCAGTCATAACCCTTTTTGGGGGTACTAAGCCTCCTTGTTATGGTAAATTGTGTCTAGTTAAAATACATATGTTGAACTCCCAACCCTAGGGTCTTAGGATGTAACTGTATTTGGACCTAAAGGTCTTTATAGAGAAAATTAAGTTAAAATGAGGTTTTTAGGGCAGGCCCTAAATCAATGGCTTCCCAGGTGGCTCAGATGGTAAAGAATCTGCCTGCAGTGCAGGAGACCTGGGTTCGATCCCTGGGTTGGGAAGATCTGGAGAAGGGAATGGCAGCCCTCTCTAATATTCTTGCTTTGAGAATTCCATGGACCGAGGAGCCTGGCGGGCTACAGTCCAAGCTAAATCAACATGATTGTTACCCTTAATAGAAGAGGAAATTTGGATAGAGACATGCGTGAACACAGAGGAAAGACCATGTGCTGCTTATAACCCAAGGAGAGAGGGCTCAGAAAGAAATCAACCCTTCTGACACTTTGGTCTTGGACTTCTGGCCTCCAGAACTGCCAGACAATAAATATCTGTTGTTTAAGCCTACCTGTGCCCATCTATTGTGCCTTGTTATGGCAGCCAGGAAAACTAGTATCCTCGCAAGGAAATAAGACTGGGGAGTTGAAAGCCCTCTGGCTCTGACATGCCTCACCTGTCTGTGATTTCCCTGAGATCACTCCTGTGTGGAAGACTTCTGTGGGTGGATGATAGATCTATAGCCCCTGGTGGAAGCTCTCCTGGTTAGTGCGCTGTGTATTGAGCAATGTGGTGACCACAATTGGACTAAGGATTCCTGGGGGAGGAATGGGAAACCACTTTGTAAACTGTGAAGTGTCATGCCAGTGTGGCCCTTCATTTTTATGCTGCTGAGATGCTAGTGACTGATGAAAGTGAAATATAACTTTGGGGTAAAATTCAATTTTTTCTGCTTTGGAGGCAGACAGACTTTGGTTCCAGTTTTGCATCCGTCATTAACTCTCTGCTCTAGTATTTTGCGGAGAAAGCAATGGCACCCCACTCCAGTACTCTTGCCTGGAAAATCCCATGGACGGAGGAGCCTGGTAGGCTGCAGTCAATGGGCTCGCTAAGAGTGGGACACGACTGAGTAACTTCCCTTTCACTTTTCACTTTCATGCATTGGAGAAGGAAATGGCAACCCACTCCAGTGTTCTTGCCTGGAGAATCCCAGGGATGGGGGAGCCTGGTGGGCTGCCATCTATGGGGTCGCACAGAGTCGGACATGACCGAATCGACTTAGCAGCAGCAGCAGCTAGTATTTCGCATCTTAAAAACAACCAACTCACCTTCCCTTTTCTAGCTTAACCCCACAGCCCCCTCCAGCTGCTGCTTCCTGTCTCTGCTCATTTTTAAAAGGAAATGTCTTGAAAGGGCTTGTCTGTGGTCACTTCCTCTCTCTCCCCCATGCTGCCTGGATGGCTGCCCGTCCGCTCCAGCAGGGCTGCTGTTGACAAGATCTCACATCACGAGGTCCCGAGACCACGTTCTGCGGTCCCTTGGTGCTTCTCTGTCATCTCTCGTGGTGTCTCAGCAGCCTGCAGCTCAGCTCACCACCTGCCTTTCCTCTCAGCTTCTCCTACAGACATAGCCCCGCTCTGGGTTTTTATCTTACCCCTTGGTCTGCCTTCTCAGTCTCACTTTCTGGCTCCAACTCTTTCTCTCAACTTATAAATGGCTCAGTGCCCCAAGGCATTCTGGCTGTTTTCTCTGATCTCCTTTCTTTCTCTCACTGATAACATCAAGTCTGCGGCTGAGAAACATTACCTCCACGCAGAGGGCCTCTCACTCAACCTCTGCAGCCTGAGCTTAAGTCCCCGGGACTCTGAAGTCCCAGGTTTATGCCCCCCACTACCTGCAGCAGGTCTCTGGGATGTCAGATGGCATCTCAGACTCATTAAAGATAGAATTTTGACTTGTTTTCCTTCCAGCTGTAGTGGATAATTCCTCACTCAAACATGCCAAACCCATTTCCAATACTGGGGCCATTGTGCCTGTCGTTCCCTCTAGAAATTTCTTCTCCCTAAGATTCACTCATCAGCCTTCTTATTATTTAGGTCTCAGAGCAGCCCCTTCTGAGACGATTCTGGTCATTCTGTCTAAAGTAGCTGCCTAGCCTCTATCACTTACCCTGTTTTAATTCTCCGTATACTTTATTATATAATGTGGTATATGGTATAGTATGTTATATAAATATTATATGTAATATGATAAATTACATAGTATGATATATAATACAATACTTCTGATATTCTGATATATTTTTTATTTTACTGGATGAGTGTTTTTCTGTCATTGGAAGGCAAACTCTGAGAGAGCAGGGCTAAGTGCCTTTTTCACGGCTATGTCCCCAGTGCCTGGAGCAGGCAGAGTCTCTTAGGTGCTCAGTAAGTATTTGGTGAATGACTGGAGAAGCCACTTAACATCTTTATCCCTTAATTCCTAACTCCTACAGAGTGGGTCATTAGGAATTTGTCTTTTTTTAGAATTTAAAAACATGATTGTTGAATTGGAGAAAAATTCTCAATCTATGTCATTTCAGAAGCGACAAAATCCTTTTTTTTTTTTTTTTAAACGAGGGGCTCAAAACTCAGTTCCCGTCTTCTTTGTTTTTTCTTCTTGATCCATTAAACTATCAGCAGACTGAAAAAATTATAAGCCACAAAAACAGAAAATGAGAGGAGGGGAGAGCAGATGAAAATAATGCCCAAAGAAATTTGGTTTCTGGAAGACAGAGGAAGAGTGATGGGAGGTTAGCGGGGCACCTGCAGGAAGGGGCTGGTGGTCCTGAATCAGCTCAGGCTTGAGACTTGGGGACAGCGGGTACAGTGAAGGATGGTGCCGAGAATGAGGGACTGGTGGAACGCTTCTTCGTGGAGCGGCTGGACCCTCAGTTCCCTGCTTTCACCTGTTTCTTCAGGCCACTTCATCCCTCCCTCCGCCCAGGACCTGAAAGGACACCACTGGGGCTCAGTGTATCAGGACAAGTGGAGAGAACAGGTGGGGGCAGGTCGGAATCAGGGGCAACAAGCACAGGTTTGAACTCTGAACTGTGGAACCTACTGTCAGGGTTGCCTGTAGGGTATACAGAACTGGTAACTTTTTTTTTTTTTTTGGATGGTGTTTTTGTCTATAGCAAGTTAATAATTTGAACTACATAAACTCAGCCTATTAACTCTATTCTGGTGGCCCAATCTCAGGTGATCCTATGATAAAAATATTCTGTTGGCCAGGAACATTCATCTGCTTGCTGGGCTACCCTTCTGGAACCAGGGCTTGGCCACTGGACCTGGGAATGACTGCATAGTTATGAATCCTGGAGCTCCATAGCATACTTGGTTAACCCTTTGCATAGAGGAAAGGGTCAGAGAGTACTCTGAAGGGCTGAATGGAACCTGGTCTGGGTTTGGGGCATCTTACCTGAACCTACTGCTGCCCCTGCCTGTCCTGGGGTACTATTTCTGGGAAACTTGCAGGGACAATTTGCAAAAAGGTACCTCAAAGCATTGGTTTCTCATGAATCATGGGGCTCACGCTAGGGGTCCTGCTTGCTTGAGTCTAAGGGCTGACCTACCTGTAGCCTGCCTCCTGCGCAGACTCCTGGCACCACCCAGGTGGACACAGAAGATGTCAAATAATTCCAGGGAAAGAACCTCCAGGTATTTCCACTGAAGGTTCTCAGTGGAGTGGCTATCCCTCATCCAGTCTTCCCAGAGTGAAACCCGAGGAAACCCCGACTACACACTCCGAGTCTCTGTTTCAGATACACCTTTTTTTTTTTTTTTTTTTTTAACTTAATTTGGCTGCCTTGGGTCTTTAGTTATGACACGTGGTGGTGTGCAGGCTCAGTAGTTGCGGTGTGTGGGCTTAGTTGCTGCAAGGCATGTGGGATCTTTGTTCCCCAACCAGGAATCAAACATGTGTCCCTGGATTGCAAGGAGGGTTCTTTTTTTTTTTTTAATTTAAATTTATTTATTTTAATTGGAGGCTAATTACTTTACAATATTGTATTGGTTTTGCCATACATCAACATGAATCCACCACGAGTGTACACGTGTTCCCCATCCTGAACCCCCTCCCTCCTCCTTCCCTGTACCATCCCTCTGGGTCATCCCCGTGCACCAGCCCCAAGCATCCAGTATCCTGCATCGAACCTGGACTGGCGATTCGTTTCTTATATGATATTATACATGTTTCAATGCCATTCTCCCAAATCATCCCACCCTCTCCCTCTCCCACAGAGTCCAAAAGACTGTTCTTTACATCTGTGTCTCTTTTTCTGTCTCATATACAGGGTTATCATTATCATCTTTCTAAATTCCATATATATGCATTAGTATACTGTATTGATGTTTTTCTTTCTGGCTTACTTCACTCTGTATAATCGGGTCCAGTTTCATCTACCTCATTAGAATTGATTCAAATGTATTCTTTTTAATGGCTGAGTAATACTCCATTGTGAATATGTACCACAGCTTTCTTATCCATTCATCTGCTGATGGACATCTAGGTTGCTTCCGTGTCCTGGCTATTATAAACAGTGCTGTGATGAATATTGGCATACACGTGTCTCTTTCGATTCTGGTTTTGCAAGGAGGATTCTTAACCACTGGACCACCAGGGAAGTCCCTCAGAAACACACTTACTTTCCTCTTTGAATTGTGAGCAGTCAGGGAACATCAGACCTCAGAAGAAAACCTCTGACACAAATGATAGGTACCAAATAAAACAAACTTTACAGGAAAAGAACAAAGCAAAACAGAAGAAACAGACCTACATCAGAACATGAGGGAGAAAAATCTCTAAAATCCTCAGAGATGAGTTTTGGCATTTATGAAACAAGTACAGAATGCCACAAAGCAAAAAGGAGAAAGCAAAGAATAAAGGAGGGCTTGGGAATTATAAATGTACTAGCTGAGATAAAAAATTCAGTGGAAGGTTTGGGGGATAAAGTCAGTGAAATCAGTTGGGAAGTAGAACAAAAAGGCAGAAGGCAGGAAGTAAGAGAGAAAGGATAAAGCACTTAGAGGGTCAAATCAAGAAGCTCAGCAGTTGACACATAGGAGTTCTAAGAAGAAAAAAAGCAAAATGAGAGGAGAGAAATTATCAGAAAAATCCTAAGCAGAGATTTAGTAGACTCGAAGGACCTGAAACTTCAACAATCAAAGCACCTTGAGTGCCTGGTAATAAATGAAAGAGACTCCACACCAAGGCACATCTATTAAAAAGGTTCAGAATTCAGAGATAAAGAGGAAAATAGTGCCTTATGCAGAAGAATGAGAATCCATGTGGCAGTACTGGATGCTAGAAGATAAGGAAGTGAAGTCCTCCAAGTTCTGCAGGAAAATGATTTTAATCAAATTCTATGCTTAGCTAGACTAGCAGTTACATGCGAAGGTAACACAGATATTTTCAGACATGACTCTATGGATATATAAATAATATATGTATGATGCAAAATATGTATATAAATCTATGTATATAGGTCTGTTGTTTAGTTGCTAAATTGTGTCTGACTCTTTTGTGACCCTCTGGAATGTAGCCCACCAGGGTACTCTGTCCACAGGATTTCCCCAAGCAAGAATACTGGAGTGGGTTGCCGTTTCCTCCTCCAGGGGACCTTCCCAACCCAGGAATCCAGTGTGCATCTCCTGCATTGGCAGGCAGATTCTTTACCACTGAGCCACCAGGGGAGCCCCTGATGGCTTTACAGTGAACTATATTTATTTTTAAAAAATGTATTTATTTATGGTTGCACTTGGTCTTCATAGCTGTGCATGGGTTTTCTCTGGTTGCAGTGAATAGGGGCTACTCTGTCCTGGTGTGCAGGCTTCTCATTGTGGTGGCTTCTCTTGCTGAGAGCCCAGGCTTTAAAGCTTGGGCTCAGTAGCTGTGGCATGTGAGCACAGTTGTTCTGGGGCAGGTGGGATCCTCCTGGACCAGAGATCAAACCTGTGTCCCCCGTATTGGCAGACAGATTCTTAACCACTGGACCACCAGGGAGGTCCTGTGAACTATATTTAGTTAAATACCAATCTTTGATATAATTATGAATTGTGATGTAAATCTATTGTGAGGATAATGAGAAGAAAAATATGGGTTTACACCAGTGTGGGAAATATAAGTGCTAAATATTCATGTACGAAAAAAAAAGAGGTAGTAGTTAATGTCTACAATCAATAAATCAATAATTAGCAGCATTATTCAGACATGGATATAACCACACAAAGGAAAGCTAAAATAACCGAGAACGGTGACCTCTAGATGAGGGTGGGGTAGGTTGGGTAAAGTGGTTTAGAGAATTAATTGTTTTTTTAATAACAAGCCTTCTGGCATGATTGACACATGTGTGCATGTTGCTTTGATTAAACAAAATAAAGGACAGTACACACAGCCTTTTTGGAGCTTGAAAGTAGGACAATATTTGGAGATTTGGGGCCCCCTAAACTGTTTTCTCTTTGAAATACCTTGTTTGGAAATAAGGTTAAGATATAATCATATCCTCCACTCTTCCCCGGTGGCATGGTGGACACCTTCAGACCTGAAGGACTCATCTACTGGTGTCATATCTTTGGGGCCTTTTATACAGTTCATGAGGTCCTCACAGCAAGTATACTGGGCTGGTTTGCCATCCCCTCTTTTAGTGGATTAAGTTTTGTCAGAACTCTCTGCTATGACCTGTCCATCTTAGGTGGCCCTGCATGGCATGACTTCACTGAGTTATGCAAGCCCCTTTGCCAGGACCAGGTGGTTGATGTAAACAGACGACTCATTGGAAAAGTCCCTGATGCTGGGAAAGATTGAGGGCAGAAGGAGAAGACGGTGTCAGAGGATGAGATGGCTGGCTGGCATGACTGATGCAATGAGCATGAACTTGGGCAGACTCCGGGAGACGGTGAGGGACAGGGAGGCCAGGTGTGCTGCAGTCCATGGGTTTGCAAAGGATTAGACACGACTGGGTGACTGAACAGCAACAACAATAATCATATCCTGCTTGACTTGCCTCCAAGAAGACCAGGCTCCTCTCCTCTTGCCCACTTCCCTCTTCCCCCAGAATGGAAGTGTGACCAAGGGTGGCCAGAGTTCTCTTATTACTGCAGAAAGCTTCACATATTTGGTTCACATATTTCAAGTCATTTGATCTTTACCATGGCCTGATTAGATATAACTGTTACCACTTCATGTATGTAGAGACGGAGTCTGGAGTGGCCTCCTCTGGCCACCTTTCCACATGACAGCTCAGCTCTGCCCTGCCTGTGACCTGTTACTATCACCTAATGTCATGCTGTCCCCATGATGTGTTTTAGAGGAAAGAGGAAGAGGAGAGGAAGCGAGGAGAAGAGCAGATTCGCCTCCAGGAAGAACAGAGGGCGAAGGAGCTCTACTGGACCCTGAAGCAGGCCCAGCTGCAAAGCCGCCCCAGCGAGAAGGAGGAACGTGAGTGGGAAGAGCAGTGTGAGTAGCACTTGAGTTTTTAAAAAAATTAGTTCAGTTCAGTCCAATCCTGTCGCTCAGTCAGGTCCGACTCTGCGACTCGATGGACTGCAGCACACCTGGCCTCCCTTGTCCATCACCAGCTCCCGAAGTTCACCCAGATGCATGCCCACTGAGTCGGGGATGCCATCCAGCCATCTCATCCTCTGTCGTCCCCTTCTCCTCCTGCCCCCAATCTTTCCCAGCATCAGGGTCTTTTTAAATGAGTCAGCCCTTCGCATCAGGTGGCCAAAGTATTGGAGTTTCAGCTTCAGCATCAGTCCTTCCAGTGGACACTCAGGACTGATCTCCTCCAGAATGGACTGGTTGGATCTCCTTGCAGTCCAAGGGACTCTCAAGAGACTTCCGTAATACCACAATTCAAATGCATCAATTCTTTGGCGCTCAGCTTTCTTTATAGTCCAACTGTCACATCCATACATGACTACTGGAAAAACCATAGCCTTGACTAGACGGACCTTTGTTGGCAAAGTAATGTCTCTGCTTTTTAATATGCTCTCTAGGTTGGTCAAAACTTTTCTTCCAAGGAGTAAGCGTCTTTTAATTTCATGGCTGCAGTCACCATCTGCAGCGATTAATTAGGTCTGCTGGACCTTCCTTTCAGCACACAGACTGTTAGTTGCAGCATATGGGTTCTAATTCCCTGACTCGGGCCTCCTGCATTGGGAGCTCAAAGTCTTAGCCCCTGGAACACCAGGAAGGTCCTAAGCTCTCTTATTGGGGACTGGGAGGCTGGCCTGCTTTCTCGGCCACTTTCCTCCCACCTCTCTGCTTGCTCAGTCATCATTCCAGTTCATCCGCTTAGCCCAGAAGCCTTTAACCTGTGTCAACCATGTATATGGTCCTGCTAAGGACCCAGAGGGTAAGAGCTCCATCCTCAAGGAACTTACTTGCCTGTTGGGGAGATTTCTTTTACTAAAGAGTAAAACTCTACCTTTACTGAGTTACCAATAATTTTCTGGCTGTGTGCTAAGCCCTGGAGATCCAGAGATGAGGGATCATGGTCCGTATCTTGGGGGAATTTGCCGGCCAGGCAGGAGCTAGACACACAGGCTAAGGGCTTTGAGGGAAAAGGTACACGTTCTGTTGGAGCACATGG
This sequence comes from Redunca redunca, assembly GCA_006410935.1. Classification (NCBI taxonomy): domain Eukaryota; kingdom Metazoa; phylum Chordata; class Mammalia; order Artiodactyla; family Bovidae; genus Redunca; species Redunca redunca. The sequence continues at coordinate 62,345 of SJYQ01005112.1, forward strand.
TGGCTATTCTGGTGGCATTCCAGATGAGAAGGTATAAAGTGAGGCTGCTGGGAGCATGGGGATATCGGACGAAGAGGCTGGAGAAGGTGGTCAGGATGGAGGGCCCAGAATATCATAAAGGGATGTGCTGTCCTTAGGAAGTTAGAGATGTATGTGAAAAAGTGAAAATCACCTGGTCATATCTGACTCTTTTTGACCCTATGGACTGTAGCCTGACAGGCTCTTCTATCCATGGAATTCTCCAGGCAAGAATACTGGAGTGGGTTGCCATCCCCTTCTCCGGGGGATCTTCCTGACCCAGGGATTGAACTGGTGTCTCTTAAGTCTCCTGCATTGGCAGGCCGGTTCTTTACCACTAGCACCACCTGGGAAGCCTCAAAGGTAAGACAGGACAGGGTAAACCGACTTAGTTTGAATAATTTCAGCAGGTTCTGGGGTATAGGAGCTGTCTCTAGTTCTCTATACCTGGCACTGGGGTGATTAGGGCAGATGGACAGATTGAGGAGTATAAGAACCAGATAAACGAGGTGGTTAGGGTATGGGCTTTGCATTGGTTGGTTTACATCTGAAAGGTGCACTTGCAGCTGGGTCCTTTGCTAGCTTTAGGAAATGGCTAGATCTTGGAGGGGCAGTATTTGAAGGACCAGCAAGGTCCCAGATGTCAAAACTTCAAAACATACAGGAAATAAAAAGGCATGACTTGTCTGAGTGGACAGAGGAAACTTCTAAAGTCCAATGACATAATTCGGGCTGGTTTTGGGGGTGAGAGAGAGGAGGAGACTGTGGCATGATTGACTTTGGAGATGACTAGGGCCACAGCAGGGAGAGCAGAGATGTGCGTGCCTTCCACCGGCCAGCAATCTGTTCTTCAGCGCTTCACAACCACCCGCCCCATTCATTAGACAGACTTAAAAAAATTGAGATACAATTCACACACCGCAATGCAAGAGACCTGGGTTCAATTCCTGGTCGGAAAGACCCCCTGGAGAAGGAAATGGCAATCCACTCCAGTATTCTTACCTGGAGAATTCCATGGACAGAGGAGCCTGGCGGGCTACAGTCCGTGGGGTCACAAGAGTCGGACACAACTTAGGGACTAAACCTCCCCCATAAAATTCATCCTTTCAAAGCGTGCAGTTCAGTGGTTTCTAGTATGCTCACAGAGTCATCTCACCATTACCGCTCTCCAATTCTAGAACATTCTCCAATTTTCATCCCCAGAGAAAGAGGTTCTCTGCCCACTGGCAGTTTCTCACCGCCTCCCACTATACCGCTGGAAGTAATCTAATTTCTGTCTCTCTGGATTTGCCTGTTATGGGCAATTCATATAAACAGAGTCATATCTTACGTGGTCTTTTGTGTCTGACTTCTTTCATTTAGTGCATCTTCAAGGTCCATCCGTGTTGTAGCATGGATCAGTCATTCATTCTTTTTTATGACAATAAAATTCTAATGTGTGCGTATACCACACTTTTGTTTATCTGTTTATCATCAGTTGATGCCCATTTGGGTGGTTTCTATTTTTTGGCTATTACAGATAATGTTGCTCTGAGCATTTGTGTATGTTTTTGTGAATATGTATTTTCAGTTCTCTTGGCTATGTATCCAGGAGTGGAATTTCTGAGTCTTATGATAACTCTATGTTGAACACTTTGAGAAACTGCCATACTGTTTTCCAAAGTGACCATACCATTTTACATTTCTACAAGCAATGTGTAAGGGCGCCAGTGTCTTCACATCCTTGTTAGCACTCGTTTTTGGCGTTTTGCTTAATGTCCATCCTAATGAAATGCTATCTTATTGTGATTTTGATTGGCATCTAGCTAACACTTGCCATGAAAATACTGAGGATTGTAAGAAGCTACTATGAACAATTATAGTCCAGCAAATGAGATAACCTAGAAGAAATGAATCACTTTAAAAAATGTACAACCTACAAAGACAGAATCATGAAGAAATAGAAAAACTGAACAGACCAATTACTAATAAGAATGCTGAATCAGTAATAAAAAAAATCTGCCAACGTAGAAGAGTCCAGGACTAGATGGCTTCACTGATGGATTCTACTGAACATCTAAAAAAGAATTAACACAAATCCTTCTCAAAATATTCCAAAACTCATTTTAAGAGGCTAGCATCATCCTCATACCAAAGCCAAACAGAGACAATATAAGCAGAGTTACAAGCCACTATCCTTGATACACATAAATGCACAAGAATCCTGTAATATTTTGCTACAAAATATTTAAACATTTGGAAAGGCCCCGTGATGGAAACGGCATTTGGTTTGGGAAAGTTGAGTAGGAAAGGTGAAGATGGATAAGGGCGTCCCAGCAGAGGAAACAGCACTGAGCAAAAGTGAGGTCCTTATGTGCGTGGAACATGGCACATGGTTTTGAAAAAACTTACTTATGGCTGCGCTGGGCCTCGTGGCTGTGCGTGGGCTTCCTCTAGCTGTGGCGAGATGGGGCTGCTCTTTAGCTGTGGTGCTCGGGCTTCCTGCGATGGCTTTTCTTGCTGGGGAGCACGGGCTCTAGACACACAGGCTTCAGTAGCTGCAGCCCACGGGCTCAGTGGCTGTGGCTTGCGGGATCTAGAGTGAAGGCTGGGTAATTGGCGCCTGGGCTTCGTTGCTCTGTGGCATGTGGAATCCTCCCGGACCAGAGATCAAGCCTGTGTCCCCTGCATTGGCAGATGGACTCTTACCCACTGGACCACCAGGGAAGCCAGCACATGTTCTGATGTGGCCGCAGCCTGGGCTTCATGTTGGGTAATGATGGAAGTAAGGCTAAAAAGGTAAAGCCTTAGGCAAGACCTGAGAAGAATTTGCTCATATAAATTTGGAATGGATGGAGAGAGAGGTGGAAAAAGAAGGGAGGACAAAAGTTTACAGTGAAAAAAAAGTGAACGATCACAGAGTGAAGTCACAGGAGCCCGCTGTGTTCCGGGGAAGGCGCGCTGGGCTGCGAGCCCTGTCTGAGCGCTCCTGCTTCCTAGTGCAGGACCTCGAGCACATTCTCGTTCTGCTCTGCACTCAGTCTCTTCATTTGTAAAAGGGAGGGTGATCCTGGAGAGCTGAGGCTTGCTGGGAGGGTGAAATGAGAGAGAGGAACCCAGGTGCTCTCTAAGCTGTGAAGGGCTGTCACTCACAGGGCATTCCTGTTTTTGTACCTACACCCTGAGATGGAAAGTTACGGGTTGGGCTAGTGTTTAGCTGGGGATAGAGGATGGAAATCGTTTGGTGCGAGTGCTGTCTGTTTGCTAATTGATGGGCTGTGTGGCACCCGAAAATGGAAAAACCTACCCTAAACAGAGAAAAGATGTGATAATTCAGGCCCATGATTTCAGTTCCCTCATTTTATGCTTTCTTAAAGAATGATGAGCTTAACTCTGAAGCTGTCATTCAAATCCAGCAAAGCCATTCTGCACTCAATTAACTTAATATGAAAGCTATAGTGGGCCATTAATCTACTGGGAGCAGCAGTTTTTGATAAAACACCTAAATTAAATTCTCCAAGTTAGGAAAAAAAGAGGGAATTGTTCCCTTTAGTATCACTTGAATACAGAGTTAGTTATTCAGTTCAAACAGCAGAGCAGGCTCTGACTTCTAAGAAGCTCTGAATATATCAGGCGGAAATTCGCTTAATAATTTCGCAGCAGGAATTTGTAGGACTGTGAGTTAGGTAACATCCAGTCGCCCAGAGATTTTGAGATGAGCCAGTCTGACTTGGCTAATGGTACCGTTTGTAAAAATTGGGACAGTGTTACAGTTAATCCCTCCCCTTCCTCTTTGAGCTTTAACGATCACAGCTGTGGCCCTGAACCCACAATCTACATCCTTGTGTCAATCCTTTGTGGGGTTGTGGTCAGAGCTGAGTGAGAAAATGTGTGCTCAGGTCTACTAGGGAGTCCGGTTGTCTTGGTTCTGTTCTCTTCCCTCATAGAAGGGAATGTGCTCTGGAGTCTGGGTTTAAACACAGTGATTCTAGGGGACTCCCCAGTGATTCAATGGCTAAGACTTTAAGCTTCCAGTGCAGGGGGCCCTGGAGAAGGAAATGGCAACCCACTCCAGTGTTCTTGCCTGGAGAATCCCAGGGATGGGGGAGCCTGGTGGGCTGCCGTCTATGGGGTTGCACAGAGTCGGACACGACTGAAGTGACTTAGCAGCAGCAGCAGCAGGGGGCCCGGGTTCGATTAGGGGACTCAATCCCACAGGCTGCAGCTTAGAATTTGCATTGCCACAACTAAAGATCCTGCATATTACAGCGAAGATCAATAACCCCATGTGCTGAAACTAAGCTCTGGTGCAGCCAGAGAAAGAAAGTCAGTGATTCTAAATCGTTGTGTACTTGACCCGGGTAGAACTCGGGGGCTTGTGGAAAGGGGATATGGTCTGGAGATGGGATGGGGCAGAGAATTTGGGGTTTGAAGGACAGCTGAAGAATAACACAGAAGTTTTTTTTCTCTCCACTGATGGGGTGGGAGACTGTGTAAGCTGCTCCTTGGGCAACTGCTCTCCAAACTCCAGGTGCCATATATTTTTGGTTTTACAGCTCAGAATAATGCCAGCCCGAGCCTCCCACATGCCCGATTCACGTCCTGCCTAGGGTTCTCTCTCCTCTTGACTGCTCAAAAATCCCTGGGGAGCACTCTAGTCTTAAGGAACCCCTGATGTTGCCCCTGATGGCCAGATGGGGTCACTGTTGGCAGCCATCAGGATTGTAAGCCAAACAAGGATGGTTGACAGCTGACCTCAGAAGCCTCTGAGTCCAGGTAGAGAGAGCCCTAGACAGAGAGGTCTTGTTTAGCTGTGGGTGGACCTCACTGGATTTCCCTGAGGCTCATCAGGGTTCATTGCCTTGGTGACAGACCCATTCTTCCCCGGGTGATGGCTGTTCCCCAGGCTACCAGAGGCCTGAATGTATATCCTCCAACATCTGGACCACATGTTTCTCTTTCTTTGGGGTCAGGAAATGTCCCCTTCTCACAAAGCTTCATTTTCCCCATTTTCTTGACAAGGGCTCCTGACTCTATGCAGCCCCCCATCTTATACCACTTCCCCACCTCCACCCCTCTGTGCGTTAACAAGACTGGACCCTTTCTAAAGGTTGTATTCCAGACCCCCTATTTGTGACACAAATATTATTGTGTCACAGCAAACACAATAATAGTTAATGAACTCTGTCTTGTGCCAGGAACTGTCCAAGCCCTATCTATAAACACCCTCACTGATGTCTCAAAGCAACCCAGTGAGGCCCTCATTTTACAGATGAGGAAATAAAGTAGAGACAAGGTAATTCAAGTTGCCTAAGGTTCCCATGAAGCAGAAGATGGAGCCGAATTTAAACACATCTACACACATACACAACCTGAATATTTATTGGTGCTTTTTCCTGTATATAGGATTATTCACTAATTTTCAGAGACATTATGCTATTTACCCAAGGGTTTACTACAAATTGATAATAATTTGAAGCATTTGGTTTCTCTGCAGGCTCTAACTGGCTCATCTGAATTCTATTCAGCACTGTCTTTTCTGTCTGGGCAGAAGTAGGGAGAACGGTAGTTAAGTGCTCTAGAAATAGGTTTCATGATGAGTGGCAACTGGTGATCTTCTAAGACCTCATGCTCCCTGGGCCTTCCCCCCGAATCCCGTGGGCACCTCTACCCCGACTCGTTCAAAACCCAATGCTCCTCTTCCCCACCTGCTTCATCACCTGGCTGTCATCCTGGTCTCTTTTTTGCTTACTACTAATCCCCAAACCTACCAAGTTATAAAGATTCAACCTCCTCAATATTCTTGGAGTTTACACCCCTTCTCCTCCTCATCCTGCCTTGTCTTAACTTTGACCCCATTTCTCTTTGTTTAGCTTTCTGTTTTGCAAAGGTTCATTCTTGTTCCTGTCACGTTCATTCCCAACAATGTAGCTAAGTCAGTCTTTGAAAAGTTCCAACAGCATCCTGCTTTCCTGCTTAAAGCCTTTCAGTGGCTTTCATCCCTCTTTGGTAAAGTACTGAAATTGATTAGCCAGTGTTTTGGGGTTCCCTAAATGGCCTTTTCTGTTTCTGCATCTGGACCTCTTGCCCCCTCCCGACAAGGGCTTCCTTCCAGCCATTCTGTGAGAAATGTTCCAACTCTCTTTTGCCTCTGGGCCTCTGCCCCTGAGCTTCCTCTGCTAGAACAGCCCCTCCTTGGCCTGTCTTGTTTGAATCCCTTGAGTCTACCGGGCATCAACTTAGATGTCCTCCAGAGGATTTCTCTGCCTGGATAAGGTATCCCCTCTCCCTGGCTCCCCAGCACCCTGTCCACACCACACAGCTCCATGCATCATTAGCTGTTGTGTTCCCCCTTCAAGGCAGTGAACTCTCCGAGAATGGGGACTGTGTCTTGCTCGTTGCTGTTTTTACATCCCCTAGCAGCAGCCAGGCTTCCAGCTGATAGGGTGACGTCGTGAAAAATTAGGAAAAGGTGCCCGCTTTTCAAGTCCCTGCACTGCCATCTACCAGGAAACTGTCACAACATCTGTACATACTGATGGCGATCATGGGTGACTGTGCCCCTGGAGTTGTGCAACGCACAGCTCCTGCCTGCGCAACGTCGAGCTGGCACAAGGGAGGCACTATACACGTGTGCTAAATAAATATGATTTTTGTGCCCAAATGTGTTACTTAAAAGTGTTAAAAATCCTGCCTCTTGCAGTGACTAGCCTGGCCACGTTTCTGGAGCTGTGTAACTGCTCACAGATATGCTGCCAAGAGGAAACCCAGCTCCTGCCATTTCTCTTCAGTGTGGGAGAACTGAGCAGGAGTCTTGAGCAGAGGCTCGGACGTGATTCCAGAGCAGCCTGGCAGCTCGATCCCTGGGTGGGAAGATCCCCTGGAGAAGGTCACGGCCACCCACTCCAGTATTCCTGTCTGGAGAAGCCCACGGACAGAGGAGCCTGGTGGGCTACAGTCCATGGGGTTGCAAAGAGTTGGACATGACTAAATGATTTAGCAAACACACACACGGCCTGAAAGAGGGGGTAGTCTCTATTTTCCACGGAGGGAAAACTAAGACCTAGGAAGGTGAAAACTTGTCATGGGCTAGACAGAGAGTCAGGAGCAGAGCCAAGCAGAATGCTCAGCTCCCCTCCCAGCCTGGGGCAGCTAAAACTCCCAGGTCCAACAAGAGTGAGGCTGGACTCCTAAGGCTGGGGGTCTTGATGCCTTTTGAGCATGAGGGTTGCAGGCCGGCAGTCCTGGAAAGTGGTGTCTCAGTTCTGGGAGGTGGCCCCAGGACGGGCAGGTGTGGGTGCATCCTTGTGATCAGAGGGCAAAGCTGGAAGGGGCCTTTCCCCCTGATCTGCAGGTGAGAGAACTGAGGGATGGCTGGGGGCACACACAGCTGGGTACATTTCTAGCTAATGGCAACACCTGCTGTGCTCTGGCCTCTTCCTTCTAAGCCCAGTGCTCTCCAAGCCAGAATGTTACAGAATGGCTTTTTTTTTTTTTTTTAATTTTATATTGTGGTAGGGGCCTTCCCTGGTGGTCCAGCGGGTAAGACTCCGAGCTCCCGATGTAGGGGGTACGGGTTTGACCCCTGCTGGGGAACTAAGACCCTGCATCCTACAGGCCACATGGTGTGGCCAAAAAAAAGGTAAAAAAAACCCCAACAAAGGCGTTGTGGTTTTGAACTGTGGTGTTAGAAAAGACTCTTGAGAGTCCCTTGGACTGCAAGGAGATCCAACCTGTCAATCCTAAAGGAAGTCAGTCCTGATTATTCATTGGAATGACTGACGCCGAAGCTGAAACTCCAATACTTTGGCCACCGGATGCGAAGAACCGATTCACTGGAAAAGACTCTGGTGCTGGGAAAAACTGAAGGCGGGAGAAGAAGGGGATGGCGGAGGATGAAATGACTGGATGACATCACCCATGCAATGGACATGAGTTTGACAAAAGGCTCTGGGAGTTGGTGAAGGACAGGGAGGCCTGGCGTGCTGAAGTCCATGGGGTTGCAAAGAGTCAGACACGACTGAGCGACTGAACTGAACTGACACAGCTTCAGACTGGCCATTCTAACTGCTTGTAAGTGTACAGTTCAGTGACACTGAGCACACTCATGGTGCTTTGCCACCATCACCACTGCCCACCTCCAGAAACTGGCTTTCTCTCCACACTGAAACTCTGGCCCATGAAACAATAGCCCCTCATTTCACCCTGCTTCTAGCCCCTGGTGTCCCCCACTTTCTACTGTGAATTTACCTACTCTAAGTGCAATACGTGGAGTATAAGTGAAACCATACAACGCTTTTCCTTTTGTGTCTGGCTTATTCACTTAGCATTAACATCTTTAAGTTTCAACCATGTAGTTTGTGTCAGAATTTCCTCCCTTTTTAAGACGGAATAATATTCCTTTTATGTATATACTGTGTTTTGTTTATCTGCTTATCCATTGATGGACATTTGTGTTAGTTCCATGTTTTGGCTATTGTGAATCATGCTGTTATGAACATGGTGTACAAATATTTGTTTGAATTCCTGCTTTCAATTCTTTTGAGTACATACCTAGAATTGGCATTGCTGGACCATATGTAATTGTGCATTTAGTTTTTTTATGGAATTGCTGTACTATTTTCCACAGCAGCTGCACCATTTCACAGTCCCACCAACATTGCATCAGGGTTCCAATTTCTCCATATCCTTGCCAGCACTTGTTATTATCATATTTCTTTTAATTTAAAAACAATAGCTATACAGATAGGTGTGAAGAGGTATCTCTTTGTGGTTGGTCCATTTTTCAGTCTATCAATTCAGCTTTTCTTCTGGTCTTCAGTGTTTTCCTGTTGTTCAGCTGTCTTTACATTATTTCTGAGAGACGAGGTTCACTCTCCCCTTTAACAGATGGAGAGAGGAGACCTTGGAAGCCACCTTAGAAGTGGGATGGCTATGATCCCCGTTTGTTCTGCGAGCAGTGCAGGCCCTCGCCGTGCCTATGGAACAGGCCCCTGGGAAGTCATCCCGGACTGGAACTCGTGCTGTAGGAGAAAGCGAAGTTGACTTGGTTGGGGCCCCACCTCTGCAGTGGGGTCCTCTGGAGTATAAGACAGTCTGATACTTGCTGCCTCAGGGCCAAAGGTGCTTGTGGTTGTTTTTACTGGGATAGAAGAAAAAAGCTTTGAGTTCTGGCTGAGGGCTTCCATGGCAGATTCCCATGATTACACTTCGAATCTATCCTAGATTCAGTGAAGGAACAGAAGCAACCTTTGAAGATTTCAAAGCTTACTTTAGGGTAAGCTAGGAGTTCCCTGGTGGTCCAGTGGTTAGGACTCGGCGCTTTGACTGCCCTGGCTGGAGAACTAAGGTCCCACAAGCTGCTTGTAAACAGACCCAGAATCCATACCACTGAGCATCAAGGGTGCCCCCTCCTGGACTGACTGAGAACTGCTTATGTTTGCATTTTGACAGTGCTAACGCGAGAGGTCTGACATAATGTGGTCCACTGGAGAAGGGAATGGCAAACCACTTCAGTATTCTTGCCTTGAGAACCCCATGAACAGTATGAAAAGGCAAAATGATAGGATACTGAAAGAGGAACTCCCCAGGTCAGTAGGTGCCCAATATGCTACTGAAGGTCAGTGGAGAAATAACTCCAGAAAGAACGAAGGGATGGAGCCAAAGCAAAAACAATACCCAGCTGTGGATGTGACTGATGATAGAAGCAAGGTCTGATGCTGTAAAGAGCAATATTGCATAGGAACCTGGAATGTCAGGTCCACGAATCAAGCCAAATTGGAAGTGGTCAAACAAGAGATGGCAAGAGTGAACGTCGACATTCTAGGAATCAGTGAAATAAAATGGACTGGAATGGGTGAATTTAACTCAGATGACCATTATATCTACTACTGCGGGAATCCCTCAGAAGAAATGGAGTAGCCATCATGGTCAACAAAAGAGTCTGAAATGCAGTACTTGGATGCAATNGGGGAAACAGTGGAAACAGTGTCAGACTTTATTTTGGGGGGCTCCAAAATCACTGCAGATGGTGACTGAAGCCATGAAATTAAAAGACACTTACTCCTTGGAAGAAAAGTTATGACCAACCTAGATAGCATATTCAAAAGCAGAGACATTACTTTGCTGACTAAGGTCTGTCTAGTCAAGGCTATGGTTTTTCCTGTGGTCATGTATGGGTGTGAGAGTTGGATTGTGAAGAAGGCTGAGCACCAAAGAATTGATGCTTTTGAACTGTGGTGTTGGAGAAGACTCTTGAGGGTCTCTTGGGCTGCAAGGAGATCCAACCAGTCCATTCTGAAGGAGATCAGCCCTGGGATTTCTTTGGAAGGACTGATGCTGAAGCTGAAACTCCAGTACTCTGGCCACCTCATGCAAAAAGCTGACTCATTGGAAAGGACTCTGATGCTGGGAGGGATTGGGGGCAGGAGGAGAAGGGGACGACAGAGGATGAGATGGCTGGATGGCATCACGGACTCGATGGACGTGAGTCTGAGTGAACTCTGGGAGTTGGTGATGGACAGGGAGGCCTGGCGTGCTGTGACTCATGGGGTCGCAAAGAGTCGGACACGACTGAGCGACTGAACTGAAATGAACTGAATGCCATCGACTTCAGTATTCTTGCCTGGAGAATTCCATGGACCAAGGAGACTGACAGGCTACAGTCCATGGGATGGCAAAAGTCATGAAAACATGACTGAACGCCGAAAACTTTCACCTTTTTCACTTCTGATGAAAATAAAAGCTTTAGCTAACACCATGGTGCTCAAAATGTACCCGGCACAGTTGTAAGTGATTTATATTAGTTTCATAGTAACTTCATGACAACTTTATGAGGTAGGGACCATTATTATGTCCGTTTTACTTTTGACAAAATGGAGGCCCAGGGTGATTAACTAACTTGTCCACTGTTACACAGCTGGTAAATGAAGTTGAGATCTGAACCCAGGCAGCTTGACTCCAGAATCAGGCTTTGAGAAATTTGAAGAAAAGATCAAGGTCAGAGGCTGGATTTAGTAAGACATTGCTTTTCCAAAGCACTTCATCGTTTATTGTGTTTTATATGTTTCATTTAATCTTTATAATAACTCAATGAGGCGGACACTCACATCATTCTTATTGTGACAGAGGTAAACACTGAGGCCTGGAGGCACTCAGGGACTTTCAAAAGAAAGCTGGCATAGAGTGTTGATGAAGGTTGGAGAAAAGGGATCCTGGGCACTGTTGGTGAGAGCATAAATCGAAGTAGCCGCTATGGCAAACGCTATGGAGTTTCCTCAAAAAAATTGAAAATAAAGCTGCCGTATGACCCAGCAATCTCCCTTCTGCGTATGTATCGAAAGGAAATAAAATCAGGCTGTTGAAGTGATATCTGTACTCTCATGTTTACTGCAACATTTACGTAGCCAAGCTACAGAAGCAACATAAGCATGTGTCAAGGGATGAATGAAGACCACACACACACAGAGACACACAACACACACACACACACACACACACACACACACACGCACATATACATACGTGGACCTTTAGGGATTATGCTAAGTGAAAAAAAAGACAAAGGAAAATACTACACAATTTCACTTATATGTGAAATCTAAAAAAGTCAAACCCATAGAAACAGAGTAAAATGGTCGTTTCCAGGGCCTGGGGGCAGGGGTGACTCTGTGAGGAGGAGTTAGAAGATGATCAAAGGGTACAAAATTAGAAGATGAATAAATTCTGGGGATCTAATGCACAGCTTAGTGACTGTGAAAGTGAAAGTGAAAGTGAAGTCGCTCAGTCGTGTCCGACTCTTTGCGATCCGGTGGACTGTAGCCCACCAGGCTCCTCCATCCATGGGATTCTCCAGGCAAGAATACTGGAGTGGATTGCCATTTCCTTCTCCAGAGGATCTTCCCGACCCAGGGATCGAACCCAGGTCTCCCACACTGCGGGCAGATGCTTTAACCTCTGAGCCACCAGTCAACAATAGTGTGTTATATACTTCTAAGTTGCCAAGAATGAAAGTGAAAAAGTGAGTCATTCAGTGGTGTCTGACTCTTTGGGACCCCATGGACTGTAGCTCACCAGGCTCTTCTGTCCATGGAATTCTCCAGGCCAGAATACTGGAGTGGGTAGCCATTCCCTTCTCCAGGGGATCTTCCCAACCCAGGGATCCAACCCAGGTCTCCCACATTGCAAGCAGGTTCCTTACCATCTGAACCACCAGGGAAGCTCAAATTGCCAAGAGACTAGATCTGAAATGTTCTCTCCACAAAAAAGAAATGGGAACTATGTGACTGATGAATGAGTTAGCTAATGCTAGGGTGATCGTCATTTTGCAATATATTAAGTATCTCAACATCAGCACAGAGAACACTTTAAGCTTATTTATGTACATTAATTATGTGTCAAAAAAAAAAAAAAAGAAAGAAACATAAAAAGAGAAAAAGACCCAAGAAGCCCTCCTGGAGCTGCCACAGACCCTGGCTCCATATCAGTCTCTCTCCATAATCGAGGCTGGGCGGCAGGGCTGGCTTCCTGCTTGCAGCCTCAGCCGTGTCGTCACCTCCGAGTACCCTCTGTACTGGCATCTCTGAGCTCATCTGGCGGCACGTGTATCATAGCTGGTTTGAGTTGGTGGACACAGCTGCACCAAGGGGAGTTTGCAGAATGGTGGGGAGCCTGGTGGCACTTGAACAAAGGGCGGGGAGAAGCTCAGAGGCCCATTGGGCTGGGAAAGAAAGTGTGTGGAAGGGATATTTCTTAAGGGCCAAGGGATTTGCCTTTTGCCCTGCAAATACTGGGAGCCACTTAAGGCTTCTGAGGAAGACAATGGCAAAACCAGGGCTGGACTTTGGGAGGCTGGATTTAGTCCCTGTGTGACGCACAGCCTGTGCCCTTCCCTAGCTGAGTTCCCAAAGCCCGTCTTCCTACTTTGCCTGTGACATCCCTTTATCACTGACTGGGGCTGTCTCTCAAGGGCTGTCAACTCTCAAAGGTCACTGGCCCCTGAAGAGATTTCGTTGTTTAATCTCCAAGTCATGTCTGACTCTTTTGCAACCCATGGACTGTAGCCCACCAGGCTCCTCTGTCCATGGGATTTCCCAGACAAGAATACTGGAGTGCGTTGCCATCTCCTTCTCCAGGGGGTCTTCCCGACCCAGGGATAGAACCTGGGTCTCCTGTGTTGGCAGGCGGATTCTTTACTCTTGAGCCAGCAGGGAAGCCCTCCTTGTCGGGCAGACGCTTCTGTGTTCTGTCTGTAGTCTTGTGACTGGAAAGCCCACGCTGGGAAACTGGTGGCAGGTATTGTGGTGTTCTTAGTACCAGGAACTGAAGTTAGGTTTTTTCTCGCCCTGACCCTGCCCCCTGCCTCTTCTGGATTCCTCCCTCTTCTTTCCCTGGAAAAGCTCCTGTTGACCTTTCCAGACCCAGTGGGGTGCTCAGTCTCCTGGCAGCCTCTAAACTCCGACAAGACTTGCTGAGTTCCTGTTCTCCTTATGCTACAGATATTTATTTGTCTTATTCTCCCAGCTACGCTCTGAGTGTCCTGAGGGAACGGTCTCATCTTTGCTATGTCTATATTCAGCTCAGAGCCTGGCAGGGTTAAATACTTAATGGGGTGCAGTTGTTCAAGCATGTGTATCACCTGCTGACTGATGCATATGTATGCCAGGCACTGGAATGCAGCGAATAGACCAAAGAAAATCCCCCTCCCGCCACCCTGGCACTCTCATCGGTCTATGTGACCTCCACTTCTATAAATACTTTCTGAGGGACAGACTTCCCGCTGCCTTCCTCAGATCTGGGAGATGGTGTGTTTTGAGAATGGACTTTGACTGCTTGAAGAGGAGAAGCTCTTTCTTTAAGGATGAGGACCATTTGCCTTGTATCCTGCACGTGCCGAAAGAACACAGGTCTCTGGCATCAGCAGGTTGCAGTTCCATGCCACACAGGTGTTGGATGGACTTTGGATCAGACTTGGACTTTGGGTAAGATTTTTCTTAAGGCTTGGGCCAAGGCAATCCCTGGACCTGTGCAATGAGAACACTGCCAGCTCCAAGAGTTCTCTACAAAAGGACTGGATTGTAGAGGCAGATGGGGCCCGACTTGATGCAGTCAGACTACAAAATAATTGGTTTTAATTCGAGACCGTGCTTCAGAGGTCTTCCTCGCTCTGTGCACTTTCCCAGCTCCAGGACTTCCTTTTGAGTTTTAGAAGCAGCAACTTGCAGATGTCCAACCTGCCTCGAGACATACGAAAAGACATGCTGGTGAGGGGGCGTCATGGCAGACACGGCAGCTGTGTGGTGACAGAGTCACTGAAGCACCTTCTTCCCTCCCTCCAGCACACTCACCCGCCAGCCGTCAAGGCCTCAGGAGACCAAAGAGAAAGGGAACTGGAACCGGGACTCCAGAGTTTCCCATAACTCATCGCTGGTAGCAGGGAGTATGAGTCCCTGCCAGGCTTGCCCACTGACCCAGCTTCTTTGGAACTCAGTTTCCACATGAGTAACATGAGGAGGGATGATCTTGAGGGCTCTTGTGGCTTTTTGTAGGAAATAGCAGGGGCGCTGGTATCAGATACACCTGATTTTATTTATACTTTTATTGATTTACTTTTTAAAATTTTGGCTCCACTGAATCTTCACTGCAGCATGCAGGCCTCTTCTCTAGTTGGGGAGTGGGCTTAGTTGCCCCATGGCAGGTGGGATCTTACTTCCCTGACCGGGGATCGGACTCCCATCCCCTGCACCAGAAGGCAGATTCTTAACCACTGGACCACCAAGGAAGTCCCTGGAAATACCTGATTTTAAAAGGAAGAAAGCTTGGGAAGTGGGTACAGTGGTGAACATGCTCTTTCTTCCTTTCCAGTGCGTCGATCCAAGGCGGCTGACGAGGAGAGGAGCCGCCGAGCCCAGCGCGCCCGGGACGAGTACCAGCGTCACTCGCTCCGCGCCATCCAGAAGGGCACCGTTGCCGGACTCAGCTCCAGGTTCCGAGAGCTCGGCCAGAGCCACGAGCAGGAGGCGAGACTCTACCACCACCTCCCAGGGCCGGGGCCGCTTTCACCCCTGGCCGGGCCTGGCAAGTGGGTCATGGTGTTGTTTGAGACCTTTGGTTATTGCCAACAATGCCCTTAATAAGTAACCTTGTAGACATTAATTTTATACTCGGGCAACTATTATCTACAACAGAGATTCCCAAAAGTGGGACCCCTGGATTAAGGGCTACATGTATTTATAGTATTGATAGTTAAGGTCAGTTTGTCCTCCACAGAGATGGTACCAGTGAACACTCTCATTCTTTAGCCTGGCCAGCAGTATGTTGTCAGGTTTTTGTTTTTTTTTTTTGTGAGAAATAACGTCTCAGTGAAAGTTTAAACCTGCATTTCTATTTATGCATGAGGTGAAGTATTTTGTATATGTTTAAGGGTTTTTGATATTTCCATACCTGTCTCTTCCTTTCCTGCCTCTTCATTGTGTTATTGGTCTTCTTGTCATCTATTTTTTTGTTTATTGTTATTCAGTCGCTAAGTTGTGTCCAACTCTTTGCAACCCCATGGACTATGGCACACCAGGCTCCTCTGTCCACTATCTCCCAGAGTTTGCTCACATTCATGTCCACTGAGTCAGTGCTGCTGTCTAACCATCTCGTCCTCTGCCATTCCCTTCCTCTTTTGCCTTCTATCTTTCCCAGCATTAGGATCGTTTCCAATGAATCAGCTCCTCACATCAGGTGGCCAAAATATTGGAGTTTCAGCTTCAGTAACAGCTCTTCCAATGAATATTCAGGGCCGATCTATTTTTAGGAACTCCTAAAATATAGGGGAAAAGATTCTCTTCTTTGTGATAAAACGTTTTCCCCCCTTTGCTGCTGCTGCTGCTAAGTCACTTCAGTTGTGTCTGACTCTGTGTGACCCCATAGACAGCAGCCCACCGGGCTCCCCTGTCCCTGGGATTCTCCAGGCAAGAACACTGGAGTGGGTTGCCATTTCCTTCTCCATTTCCCCCACACCCCAAACCTGTCATTTGTCTTTTGACTTTTACGATAACGTTTTCTGTCGTGCAGGAATTCTTGGTTTTTATGAGATCAGAGTTTCTTTTATGTTTACTGGATTTAGAGACATAGTTAGAAGTCTTCTTCCTCTTGTGCTTTTTTTTTTTTTTTTTTTTAAGGAGACAAATAATTTGTCCTTCAGGCCCAGAAGACAGAGCTGCATGGACTGTTGCAGTCTGGCTCCAGGCTCTCTGGGTGTAGCTGTCAGTAGGGGAGAAGTGACAGCCACGGCAAGCCACCTTGGATGGGGTGGGGGAACCAGGGACCAGGCAGATGGAATGGCAGACCCAGGCACCAGAAACCGTGCATCAGCCTTTTTCCTGTGGCTGCCCTAGGGCACAGGTCCCTGTGGCCTCACGGCCCTCAGCACTGCGGGGCCAGCACATGCTTGCCTGGCTGTACGAGGGGCAGACGAATGGTGGATGGGAGAGAGCGGCAGGGGCAGGAGCAAGGCTTCTGGCCAGGTGGCCTCTCGGAGCATCTCCCCCTAGCATTCACATTCTGGGGAATCAGATTCTCTACTTGGAAACAGAGGGACAAGAGGGAATGAATATTCCTTGCTGTCATTTATAACCTCCTCTTGCCTTCTAAGGAGAATGAGTCTTAGAAACCAGAGGATTTTTTCTCCCCAAGCATAATTATTTACTGGGGAATGCAGGTGTGAAGGAAGAGGCTGGTGGCAGGACAGTTGTTTCATGAAAAGAAAGGGACTCAGGTTCCTGAGAAGAGGGAAATCCTGAAGGGTGGATACAGGGTGGCAAAGCTGGTTAGAGGGGCTCTGCCTGCGGAGGTGGCTGTGGGGAGGAAGGGATTTGGAGAACAGCCCCACTGATCATGCCTCTGAGCTGTTCAATGGAACCTTACCCCGTCTTTCTTGTGTGTTAGTTGCTCAGTTGTGTCTGACTCTTTGCGACCCCATGGACTGTAGCCCGCCAGGCTCCTCTGTCCATGGGGATCCTCCAGGCAAGAATACTGGAGTGGGTTGCCATGCCCTCCTCCAGGGGATCATCTCAACCCAGGGATCGAACCCAGGTCTCCTGCATTGCAGGAGGATTCTTTACTGTCTGAGCCACCAGGGAAGCCCTGTCTTTCTTATGGAATCATTTAAAAAATCTGCAGTGTTCACTCCTGCACGTGAGTACATGGATTCATTTTAGGGCAGGAAAAATAGGAGCTCATTCTGGGGTTTGCCAGGAGGTCCTGGGCTCGTCATCCGTTTTTGTTGGTGCAGAGGAAATGCAATGACTGATGTTTACTGCATAAGAGAGGATGACAGTGGTGGTGAATTCTAAATGCCAGTGCTATCAGGTGGACCAGACAGCAATGAACGTGAGGATTTGCCAGGTTTCTGCCACTCAGGTGGGAAGGTGAAAAAGTTGCAGTTGTTTAAGGCGGGCCCAAAGTCTGCCCTGCTTTCGTACCATAAATTAATATAATGGAATTTTTGAGCTTCCCTGGTGGTTCAGTGGTAAAGCATCTCCCTGCCATTGCAGGAGACGTGAGTCTGATCCCTGGGTTGGGAAGATCCCCTGAAGAAGGAAATGGCAACCCACTCCAGTATTCTTGCCTGGGAAATCCCATAGACAGAGGAGCCTGGCAGGCTGCAGTTCATGGGGTCACAAAACAGCTGGGCATGACTTAGCGACTACACCACAAATCTTGCTCTGCAGACAGTGCTGGTGCTGTTACGGGGCGAGTGCTGTCAGACCCTTACTGAGCCTCGTGTTAGTCTGGCTCCAATAAACCAGAATTTCTGTGTACATCCAGGAGCCACAGTACAGACACAGAAACAAATAAAATCTGGGCTTTTGTGGGAAAATATCAGAAAGCATGGAAGTAGTGCCCCTGTTCATCTCACTCTAGGGATCCTCAGACCCTCACCAGATCGCCGGTCCAAAGGCAGCCAGCGTTGTGCCTTGCTCCTGTCCATCTCTCGTTCCTCTGTCCTTTCCCTTTTTATTTTTTGGAGGTGAAGCTCAGCCATTTTCAGAGCAGATTGAGGCTGTTCCCTGTCCTGACACTGGGTCATAAATCATGAAAGGTAGTTGGCCAAGATGGGTGCCTCTTAGATGGCAGGGGCAGGGGAGATGGGCGGGGAGATGGGGAGAGACAAGACCAGCATCCTCTTCGGTGGGGGTTTGGGGAGGACATGCACATATAATGCTTTTGCTAGTATTACATTAGGATCCTTCTTCTTAGATTCTGCTGTTTATGCCCTGGCCTTTTCTCCCCGTCAGACATCCCTTCCTGTCCTATTTCCTGCCTGTGTAACTTTTTCTTTTTTTTACATTAAAAGAAATATTGGCCTTACCAGGCAGCAGGCGGGATCCCAGTTCCCATACCAGGGACTGAACCTGAGGGACCCCGCCCCTCCTGGATTGGAAGCATGGAGTCTTAACCACTGGATCACGGGGCTGCCAGGAAAGTCCCCCTCCTTTAAAAAATTTTTAATTGGGGTATAGTAGCTTTACGATGTTATGCTAGTAGACTTTTTTTCCCCAAAGCAAGTGATAACAGTTTTCTTTTGGGGAAAAATATGAACAGCTGGTACATTATAATCTGCAGAGAGCCCTCAAGTACTTGGATTTATTTAATCCTTTCCTCAAGCCTGCGTGTGGGCACCGGGTGTTCACGGTGGTCTCCCGGGCTCCCTCCCCCTCCTTCCTGCCCCGCCCCCTGCCCCTCCCTCGTGACTCTCCCACACTCCGTGGTGTCTGTCTCAGCAGGACCTGGGAGCGGCCCCTGCGCCCCGTCTCCAGAGAAGTCATCATCCGCTGGTTTAAGGAGGAGCAGCTGCCTCGCCGAGCGGGCTTCGAGAGGAACACCAAAGCCATCGCCCCCTGGTTCCACGGTAGGCTGACCTTCCAGATCCCTGGGGCAGGTTTCCACATCTGAGACTCCCTCTGGGGTTGGGGCAGAGTCTGAAGGACCGCTACACTCAGGGGAGTGAGGACGTTAGACTCTGCTGATTCTGCTCGGGCCCCACAAAGACTGGCGGTCCCCCAGGGCTAAGGCTCAGTGTTCCTGGTTGCCTGCGGAGAGGGCGGTGGAGAGAGGTCTGGTGTCTGCCCTTTCTGTGCTCACTGAATGTGCTGAGCTCGAGGCACAGGCTTTGGTGTCCCCATGGCATGTGCTGGAACACTGAGTGGCCTTCGCAGAGACCGTTAGAAACCACAGCTTAATATCTCTGTGCGGGAGCCCTGGGGGCCTGCCGGACGAGCACTGCCCTCTCTGCGGGGAAGGGATGAACAGGACTCTTGTGCACCACCCTCACTGCACAACCTGCTTGGCTGTCAGGGGTCCCTCAGAGGCATTTCTCTCTGGGCATTGTGACCCCCTTCCTTCTCCTGGGCCTCCATATACCCAACAGGATGGAGGGGCTCCTTGTGGCTCAGAAAGAAGACAGTCAACGTTCATGCGTGACCTCACTGTGTGTCCCTGGAGCTGGTCCCAGGGATTCCCTGCCTGGAACCTCTGTCTCAGTTATGTGTCCCTGTAGCCCCTGGGAGAGCTTCCATTGGGATCACTGCTTTCCTTTTTGTTGGTACATGATTGTAATCGTGGAAGCACAAACTAGCATCTTAGGCGCTTGCATAGTGTGTGGCTCATAGTGTTGAGGTGGGGGTTTGTCAGGGCCATTGGCTCCTCTGCCAATGGAGAAGGCATGGCAGAGGTCCTCAAATTTATCTTTAGCTTTATTTTTAATCCCAGTTTTAAAAATGTAATTTTTATATTGTCACAGAGCAAACAGAAATGTGATTTAAGTCTTGCAATTCACACAAGTGATAAAGCATGCAGAAATGTTGCTAATACATGGACCAGAGCTATTTAGTGACAAAGTTTTCATTGATCTGTGACAAGAGGAAAAAAAAAGGCTCATATATGGAGGGTGGCCAGCTATCTTTGCTTGGAAAGGACTGTGTCATACTCAAAGATAATATCCTCTCCTCAGTTTTAGTGTTAACATGTCCTGTCTCAGGAACCGATGGTGATAGTAAGCAGTGGTTATTTTTTTGTATATTGCCTTTGCTCAGAAAAAGGGAGGAATCCCATGTTGGTTTCCACACTTTTGGTTTGATTTGTTGTTTTTTAGTAGCTAAGTTGTATCCTACTATTTGCAATGCTACGGACTGTAGCCTGCCAGGCTCCTCTGTCCATGGGATTCTCCAGGCAAGAATACTGGACTGGGTGGCCACTTCCTTCTCCAGAGGCTTTTTATTGATACTTATACCTAAAATCCCAAAGTCTGGAAGTCCTGGTATGGTCCCAGGACTTCTTTCCCATTGTAGCAATTCCCTATAGCATCCTCAGTGGGACTCCCCCTTGCTAATCTGTACTAGAGAAGCCTCCTGCCGCAGTCAGTGTTAGGGAGTCACTGCTGCAGGTTGGCTGAGGCTCTGCTCTTGGCTGATCTTGGCTGGGCCTCATCCCTGGGGTGGCAGGGACTCTGCTCCGTGTAGCTCTCATGCTGCTCTTGGGATCGGCAGGCCAGCCTGGGGACGCTCTTCTCAGGAGCTAGAAAGTCCCCCTCCTTTAAAAGTGGCACCATGCCAGGCTCTTGAAGCCCAGCCTCCACACCAGCGTGCTATCACTTTCACCTTGTGCCGTTGGCTACAGTGTGTCACAGAGCTGAGAAGGTGGGAAAAATGCTCTGCTCCTTTCGCGTCAGGAACTGCAAAGCCATGTGTCAAAGAGTGTGATGACAGGGAGGGGAGGAGAGTTTGAGCCAGTAATGCAGTCGATCACAATCCTAACGTAAATCTTTTCTTTCCTGGGGTAAGCATTCCTCATTAACGTAGTTGAATTTTAGGTGCAAAATTCAGGTGTAAGAAGGACTCTTGTGACTTTGTATTTTCTTCCCTTCTGTCAAACACGTGTGGATGTGTTGTTGAACTGTAATCCAAAGAGCAATGTGGACCAGGAGTCTGAAGATCTGGGGCCCTTTCTAGAACCTAGCAGCTCTGTGAGCTTGGGTGTGTCCTTTCATTCCTCACCCGTGACCATAACATTGACTCCACGCGATACGTATGAAGATCAAGCCAACAAATGCGCTCCGTCCATGAGCACATGAGCGTGGGTGCTGACGCCTCCCGGGGTCTGAGACTTCTGCTCTCCAGAGAAAGTCTGGGAAAGCGGACTCGGAGCACAGAGGGGGCGGGGAGGAGGAGGTGGCTTCCCACTGGCACCACGGGGTTCTTGATAAAAGTCTCCTCTGTTAAAAAGAGAAAAAATGTTAAGTCATTCCTCCTTTCTCCTGTGTTCGTTGTTATGTTCCACGGGTTCTAAGAGAGATTTCTGGTTATATAAACATACTCATGAGAAAAGCTATTGCATGTAAGCTTGGCTTTGGGGGAAAAAAATCTATTTTGGGAGTTCAACGTGTATCTGAAACTATTAAGAATATCCTCTGTCTAAATACTGCCTCAGTCAGAACCCATTTCTCCTCCTGAGCTTTACTTCTAAAAATCACTCACACCTGGTTCATGGCTTATAGTCTTGGCAGCAGCCCACTGGCTGTCTCCAGAAGACTTGCCCTGAGGGCTTGGCAGGGACTGCCGGTGCACAGTGAATAGCGGAGCTGGGGCTTGGGTGCTGGAGTGGGCCTCCTGATGGCCTGTCCTGCACTTAGGTGGAGTGTTCACCTCTTTTTCTGACAATCACCAGGGCAGGGCACTCCGCATGCATGTAGTCGGTGCAGCTTGTAGGGACCCAGCAGTTGAGGTTGGCTTTCTGTGCAAAGCAGAGCTCCCAAGTGGAATGGGCACTGCTTCTTACCTTCCCATGCCGTGTCTTCAGGACACACGTGGAGGAGAGGATTGTTGAAGGTCCCAGAGCTGCAGGGTTCTAGGGTGGGTCCATCCCTTCAGGCTCTTTGTCCACTTTATCCTTAACCACAGCACATCTGATTGTGTTTGAAGCAGGGAAAGGACATAGAAGTTATAACAGTCATTTTTAGTAATTATTTGGGGCGGGGGTAGGAATGTTTATCTTGCAAATGTGTGTGTGGCAGGGGAACAAAGCCACCAGTCCTCAACCTCCGGAGTCCCATCTGGAAAAAGGGAGATCGTTGAGCGGATTCGGGGCTGGGAGTTCTAAAGAGACACATTTCACTTCAATAGGAGAAAGATGGTTGCAGCTACTGTTGGGCAGAGGGACGGCTAGTTGGTTCTGGAGATGTGTGACCAGAGGGCCTTTAAGAATGTCTGTTCTCAGCGTCTGGTATGCACTGTGATTCTGCCAGCGCTGCCCTAGGACCACCGGTCTTACTCGCCGCTCAAGCTTCGAAAGTTTTCTCAGGTTGCTGGGAGCATGGGAAAGGTTGGCCAGGGCGTGGGGTTAGCCACAGAGCAGGCACCTGGGTGGGAGTCTGTGGGCTAAGGAGTGAGGATGTTTTCTTCCTAAAAATGACTGTTGAGCGCCTTTGCTCTTATTTGTGTCTCTATTACTGGTACTGTCTTCAGTCCAGGAACTGAGGCTCAGGCAGTGGACACCCGCTCCTGCATGGCCCTTCCAGGAGTCCTGTGGGAGGTGGGGGAGCAGACACACCAGGCTGTCCTGCAGAAAGGCAGCCCCCTAAGGAGGTGGGAAGGATTGTGCCTGTGGAGGCAGAGGGTGAGAGGCAACGTGGACTCCCCCAACTGCATGCTCTGGGAGGTCACATCCTCTCTGAGCTGCACGGAACAGAAAGAGCTTGGCTGGGTGATCAGTACTACCCATTGGTGATCCTCCTGGCAGGGTGCCAGGAGGTCTTGTGTGTTTGCCTGGCTGTGTAGATGTGCAGAGTGGTTGGCTGTGCACTGTCTCTGAGGGTCTCTCAAGTTCTTGAGTTAGTCATGGTTAGCCCTCTACTGGAGAAGGCAATGGCACCCCACTCCAGTACTCTTGCCTGGAAAAATCCATGGACAGAGGAGCCTGGTAGGCTGCAGTCCATGGGGTCGCTGAGTCAGACACGACTGAGCAACTTCATTTTCACTTTTCACTTTCATGCATTGGAGAAGGAAATGGCAGCCCACTCCAGTGTTCTTGCCTGGAGAATCCCAGAGACGGGGGAGCCTGGTGGGCTGCCATCTTTGGGGTGGCACAGAGTCGGACACGACTGAAGCGACTTAGCTGCAGCAGCAGCAGCCCTCTACAGATAGCATCACTGATGGGCAGAAAAGCTTGAGAAATCACGTTATTTACCCAGTAGAAAATATGGGAGCTGGGATTGGCTCTGGCTCCCAGTTTTTGTTCCTCCATTCTGGTGGCTCCTTGAATATACAGCTGGCCGGGGAGGGAGACTGGGACAAAAAAGTGCCTCTGCTGGATTCACAGTCCTTTTACTGTGTATTCACTTGAACTTCTTTCATGCATAGCTCGAGTCCTTTTATTTTATTTAGCTTTTGGCTGCACTGGGTCTTTGTTGAGGCACTTGGGGTTATTTGCTCTGAGGCAGGTGGGATCTTTTTAATAGTTCCCCGACCAGGGATTGAACCTGCGTCCTCTGCATTAAAAGGCAGATTCTTAACCACTGGACCACCAGGGAAGCCCCCTTGAGTTCTTTATTTTAAATCTCACCCCTTCTCATTCCTTGGACTTTCCAGAGCAGAGCTGCCTCTAGTTCCTAACCTAGCTTGATGGGAAATCAGGGAGTGCCTCGTACAGTCTTTGGGATCAATCTCGGAAGCTGGAGTGTCTGGGGCTGAGAAGGAGAGAGTGAGCCAGCTGAGGCTTTTGTCCTCAGCCCCCAAGAAAAATAGAAAGGTAGGAAACTATGGTGAGACTTTGGAACCTGTTGAGAGGTGGCAGCCAGAATCGGGGGTGGGGGTNGTGGGGGTGGGGGTGGGGCGGGTAGTGAGACCTGAGCACCACCAAATCCATGTGAAGCAAGAACTAGCTGAAGAAACCAGCGGTCGTGAAAGTAACGGTGGTGTTATGAAGATTAAGTGTGTCATATTTATAAAGTGTTTAGAACTTGCAATAAATGCTTCTGCTTGTTATATAGAATAAATAAACACGGTAGCCTTTGGAGATGCATATCAGGATTTGAAGCATGTGAATGGTGGCCTCATACCCTTAGGGTACACCACTCCTGTCACTTGGAAGTAAAGAAAAAGATGACATCAAACAACTCTTCACAAAAGGAAGGTGGTATGTATTTAGCCTTTCCCACAAAAAAGTAAAAGTCTGAATTTTCTTTCATTATGAATATGATACCCATCTTGAAATTAAAAAAAAAAAAAACTGTGAGGGATAACACATGGGTCATTTGGAAGCGATGGTTAGCATGTTACCATCCATCATGTCAAGTCAGATGGCTGATTTTCCTCTCCGGAGCAGAATTTGGAATGGAAAATTTCCACCAACTCTTATCCTAAATGCAAACATTTCTAAAGAAGAAAAAAAGTAGGTCGGTTGACCTACTTTCTTCATAAGTTCTTGCTTAAGCTGTTCCAACTAAGAAATAAAGGAACCTTTTTCCTTCTTTTTTTTTTTTTTTTAAATTGTGCACTGGCTATAGGGTCTCAAAAAAAAAGATCACAAAGAAGAGTGGAATTATTTTTTGCTTTAGGAAAGCCTCGACTGTAATGGTGTTCTCAAGATTTTAACTCTTTCTTTTCCCCTAGTTCCATGTTTCTGATTTCAGGCCCTTTCTGTCTTGTCTGCCTAACACTTTTTCATTTTTGATGTTTTGCTGAGATTGTTTTGTGATGCACAGGTGTGGGTAACTAAAGTGTGTGGAAAGGGACAGATGTTGGAGGATCTAGATGGCTCGGATTTGATAGAACTGATTTTTTATTTTCTATTGGGATTAAATAAAGACACAGGATAACAATATACTGTGATTTCTGTTGTTATTGATTTAATATACTTCTGATGGTCTCATCATATTTCTGGTGGTTGCAAGAGATTCTTCCTAATTTGCTGACACTGGGAAGTTTCTTTCATCGGTTAGACCCAGGAAACTGCCTTTAGGTTTTCTGTGCTCCAGGACCTGTAGTCTAGTTTCCCATGGATGGCCAGTCCCGAGCTTGTCCCATCCCTGGGACGAAGGGCTCCAGCTCATGCCAGAACCTTTTCATGGCCTCACATTTTTATGATGACAGGCATGAGATGGAAGCCTTAGGGTGCGAGGCATAGCTGCTCTTCCAATCACTAATGTCTTCTAGGTCAGGGGCCTCAGGAAATGGAACACTTATGAAAATCACAGGGTGCTAACTTTGATTCAGTTTGACCATCTTTTTTAGCAGTTAGTTGTCCTGAGATGGAATAAACTACGCCCAGGAGCCCTGAGCACATCTACTGCTGAGATGTGTAAACAGAGGCTAGACGGCCCTTCAGTCAAAACAGTGAAGGCACGGCTTGTCCAGTCTGATGGGGATTAGGTCAAATCATGTGACTTTTCTCCCCTACCTTCCCACCACGAGCTCTTCTTTCTCTGCTTATCTAGAAACAAATATGGTGGCTTTGACATTTGCTAGAGAATGAAGTCTGGTTGCTACAGTAGTTGAGAAGCTTCTTGGAAATGACTTTTATAATACTTATGCTTAAGTATTAAAAGTTTGTCATACTCAAATTACCTTGTTTAGTAATTAAGTTCTCTATAGATGCACATGTCAGAGCCATTTGCCTGTGTGTGTGTGCATGCTCAGTTGCTCTGAAGCTTTGTGACCCTATGGACCATAGCCTGCCAGGCTCCTCTGTCCATGGGATTCTCCAGGCAAGAATACTGGAATGGGTTGCCATTCCCTTCTCCAGGGGAGAAGGTTTGATCCCAACCCAGGGATCAAACCCAATTCTCCTGTGTCTCCTGCATTGGCAGACAAATTCTTTACTGCTGAGCCATCAGGGAAGCCCCATTTGCCTACAGCTTTTATTTAAAATAGAGAGGATGCTTTTACATGTTGAGGTCACACTCCTCATCAGCCCACAGGAGTGCACAAGGCAGGAAGGTGACGCCTGCTCTAGGTTGCAGCCTCCTAGAAACACTTCCTGCAGGCGATCAATGTGGCTAGCGTGGCTTGCAATCAACGTCCTCCTGCAATCATCACGAATAGACTGTCTGCCCCCCATGCAGAGCTCACAGTGCTACCAACATTTGTACAGCCACATTTCAAGCTTATTTAAATGTACAGTGAAAATGCAGTGTACTTTTCTAGAATTTCTCTGATCTCATGAAGTTGTAACCAACCCCTCTTACCCCTCTAGGTAGTAGGGAAAAAATAAACTCTCATCCATTCTGTTTTGTGTCATTCTTTTCAATGTGGTCATCTTCAGTTAATTTGGTCCTTTTGGGAAGAATAGGCTTTGGGATTTCAGTTGTCTCACCCTATTCCCTGCTTCTCTCCAAAGGGCATCTGAGTGTCAGAGTCTTCTCTGCACTTGTGGGGAGATGGTCAGGGGCAGGACTGCCATGCGTGTTGTCTAGACTTTGCATGAGGATGTGCAGCTGAGGGTATGAGAGAGGCCAAGATCTGGGTCCCTGGTCTGCTTCCAGGCCCTGTCCCCTGCTCGGGGCCCTATCTGGAGGAGCTCAGCGGTGCCACTTGGACTGGTAGCATCCCTGGGCAGGGGTGCCTGATCTGGCACCATTCCCCACGTGTACACTGGTCCGTATTCATGGGGTTTGGTTGGCTTGCCTCGTGTGTGGGATCATACCGGCTTTTGTTTTAATTGGTAATTTAGTGAAAATTTCTCTTGTGCTTTGTGTCTGGTAAACATCAAACCTCCAGTATTTCATTTATCCCTGGCACAGTTCTCTGTGCTGTGCTGTGCTTAGTCGCTCAGTCCTGTCTGACTCTTTGCGACCCCATGGACTGTAGCCTGCTAGGCTCCTCTGCCATGGGGATTCCCCAGGCAAGAACATGGAGTGGGTTGCCATGCCCTCCTCCAGGAGATCTTCCCAACCCAGGGATTGAACCCAGGTCTCCTGCATTACAGAAGGATTCTTTACCAGCTGAGCTACCAGGGAAGCCTGCACA
Organism: Redunca redunca; assembly: GCA_006410935.1. Lineage (NCBI taxonomy): Eukaryota > Metazoa > Chordata > Mammalia > Artiodactyla > Bovidae > Redunca > Redunca redunca. The sequence continues at coordinate 89,350 of SJYQ01005112.1, forward strand.
ATTCTCAGGAAGAGGTAATAATAGTACTTGTTAGAGTTTGAGGTTGTTGCATTGTCTGGGCAGGGGCACTAGGGAGCAGGCTCCTGTGTAAGGTATTTAAATCATTTGTTGGTTATTAGGATTAAGCTTCTGTTTTATGTGAGACACTGTGCTAAGCACAGGGCATATGGTGGTGAGCAAAACTGACAATTTCCTTCCCCCTGTGGCACTTACATTCACTTGCAATTGACAGAAAGCTACCAAACCGATATACTCAAAAGAGATCAGTCCAGCTTCAGGCTTGCTTGATTCAGGGAGCTTGTTTTCAGCAACTGGCCTCTCTCCATCTCTCAGCTCTGTCGATCTCCGTGTTGTTTTTCTCAAACAACGCATCAGCCTGAGGTAGCATGCCTGCACTTGTTTTCCTAGTTTCAAATCTAGCTGAAGAGGGGACATACTTTTCTCTCAAATAATTTGTAGTGTTAGTCCCAATATTCTGCCTTGTTGACTCTGGTGTGGTCACATGCCCACTCTTGAGCTAGTCATCATGGCCAAATGGTTGAGCTGTCTGATTGGCTAGGCTTGAGTCACATGACCACTCCTGGAGTAGGACTGAGTCCATCCCATTGCAACAGGATAGACTGAGTGGGAAGGTGTGGCTCCCCAAAAGAAGCTCACCATTCCCTTGCCAGAAGAAGCACAGATGGTCCTGAGTGGGCAAGACCAATGGAGGGCCACCATATTGAGGAAAGTAACTGTCCTAGTGAAACTCACAGTCCAGTCAATCAGACTGGCGTGAATCAAATAATGATTTTTTACTTCCAGTTGAGGTTAGTGCTACACAAGATCCTTGTGTAGCCAGTTTCAGAAGTCATTTTGCTGGGTGGTTCCAACCCTGTCATGAATAGCGGCATCCATAATTTGAACCTGGCACATCAGCTTAGAACAGGCAGGCAGTCATGGCGTGGAATGGTGCCCCTTGTGCATAATATATCTGAAACCAAGAAGGTTGTCCAGTGAAACCCTTGTCTCAGCACTTAGCTGTGGCTAAATTTCATTTGGAGTTATAAAAAATGAAGGCACTGGAACTCATTCATCACAATCTCTGTGGCTTCAGGATGCTCTGAGAAACTGTTGAGAAGGAAGAGCTTAATAATTCCAATCCCCTTAATGTTATCGTCTGGAAAGTGTGGCAATAAGAAAGGAAAGTCACAGAAATAAATGAGAAATAGCTGAGCGGTAATGGAGGTGTTGTTGGCTGGCCGGTGAGGCGTAGCTTTGGTGAAAGCTTTAAGAAATATGCACGTCAGATAAATTGAGACCCATAAAAAGTAAAATGTCATGTCTGGCCTGCCTGCCTTTCTTCCTTTTTGGGGAGAAGCCCTAACAGAGAAATAAAAGGAGCTCATTTGGTTATTCAGGTTCGATTTGAGCTAATGATTTCAGGGACCAGTATGGAAGTGGTGGAGGGGATGGGAACTGAATCCTGGGTCTGCTTTAGGGTTTGCTAAGGTGTGGATTTATGGGTCCATGAGAGCAGAGTGTCTTTTGCAAGTGTGCTTAAAGTGCCTCTGCTTTCCTGGGGCTGCTGTCGATTAGTACAGATGGAGCAAATATTTTGGTAGTGAACACTGAGTTTTGGTGGTGTTTGAGAGGAATCCAGGGAGATGATTAGGGGAGGCATCAGGAAGAATGCTCGGGGATTTGTGTCCGAGGTGCAATTATAGACCCGAGTGGGGAGCAGCAGCTGCCCCGCCTCACCGGAGCATTGGCTGCAAACTCCCAGCCGTGCTGTCGACGTGCAGGTGCCAGGAGCCTGAGAGTCATCCCGGACTCCTTTGCTCTGCTGCTGTGCATGTTCCCTGCTGCCTTCCCCACCTTCTCACCCTCACCTGATGCACCCACGGGAAGCGGGGCTGCTGCCCTGAAGGGCCTCTGTCCCCTGACCTCGGCCCTGTCTTTTCTGAGCAGAGGCCCCACAGAGGGCATTGCGGTGAGTCAGATTGCCTCTGACCCCCAGAGAAGCCATGGGCACCTGTGGGACCTGTGGGTCAGGTCAGGTCCGACACCCTGTTCCCCTTAGTCCCCATCAAGGGCTTCCTTCTGTATGCTGGGCTTCTGCCTCAGCTTCCAGATTACAGCTCTGCTTCCTGGTGCCATTGACCCTGGTGAAAAGCAAGGCATAAAGTCATTGGAGGCCCCTGCATAGACTCCTTCTCACCCATGTATCCCTCTTCCTTTCATCAGATATGATCCCTATTCTGAGTATTTTGTCCATCGTTTCTTTGCTTCATATATTGTTTATATTGATCTCCAAACATCAGTGTTAAGCTTTGTGAGTTTTCAGTTTAATATAAATGAAACTACACTGTATTTATTTTTCAGTTATTAGCTTGTTTTACACTTCATTGAAAAATAATTTTTTTTTTCCTCATTGCATCTTCCCACTTCTGTTGTTTGGAGGTTATACCACTCTCAATGCCTGTCTTTTAGTGGTTAATTCAGATGATTTCACATGCATGCTTTGTTAATATATGTCTTTAACCTCTTCCTAAACAAATTCTAATCATCCTACTCTCAAATGATATTATCCAGTAATTTAGTTCTATCTTTTTGAAACCCTCAAATTACCCATAATTATCATTACTTTGGGCTTCCCTGGTGGCTCAGAGGTTAAAGCGTCTGCCTCTAATACGGGAGACCTGGGTTTGATCCCTGGGTCCGGAAGATCCCCTGGAGAAGGAAATGGCAACCCACTCCAGTATTCTTGCCTGGAGAATCCCATGGACTGAGGAGCCTGGTGGGCTACAGTCCATGGGTTGCAAAGAGTTGGACATGACTGAGAGACTTAACTTAACTATTGTTACTTTGTAAGTCAATGTATTTTAAAAATTGACTTAAAGTAGCCGTGCTCATCATTTCTTCTAGCATCTCAGATTCTCTGTCTAGGATTATATTTCTTCTAAATGAGATATATTCTCTAAAATTTTCTTAGTAGTCAAACTCTCAAATTTTTTCTGAAGATATCTTTACATTTCCTTTCACCTGGAAAGAGTTTCATTAAACACCATTGTTTTTTTCTCAGCACCCTGAAAATATTACTAACCCATTGTCCTCTGGCTTCCGTTATTGCAACTAAAAAGTCAGCCACCAATTTGTTTATTCTTTGTGGGTAATCTGCCTTTTCTCTCTGGTTGACAAACTCCAACATGGAGTAGTTTTGTGCCATTTCACTATTATGTGCTGATTCATTCTCAGCATTCATTCTTTTTTTTTTTTTTATAATTTTGGCTTCTTTTTAAAAAATCTTATTTATGTATTTCTGGCTGTGCTGGGGCTCCATCTCTTCCCGTGGCTTTCTCTAGTTGTGGCCAGCGGGGGCTATTTTCCAGGTGTGGTGCACGGGCTTCACTAGGGCTCTTGGCTTCAGTAGTTGTCGCACTAGGGCTTTAGAGCAATCAACATTCGCTCTTGAGATGTTCCCACCTCTTCAATCTCCTCTCTGTTTTGGGGTGTTCAGATATTCATGTATTAGACCTTTCATTCCATTCTCCATGTCTCTTAACCTCCTGAGAGGTGGACTAACTTGATGTCGCATTATATAGATGTCCCATGGATGTGCCATTCTTGCTCTTCACTGTGACGTTTCGCTCACTCACCCCTTCTTCTCTTCTTTCACCTCATCATCACTCCTTTCTGCTCACATAGCATCCACCCAGTCTTCAAGGCGCACTTCCCATCCCTCTTCATTGCCTCTGTAAATCTTGCCCTGACTTCCAGAGGTCTCGTTAATCTCCTCCTTCTTGTGTCTTTCATGGTGCTTACTGTCTCTGCATGAGATAACATGGTGTTGAGCAAAGGGCACTGGACTTGGAGTCTGAGGCCCTAAGTTCAAATTCTGACTCTACCACTTAACAGCTCTGTGACCTTGGGTAAGTTACTTGTCTTGCTGAACCTCAGTGTCCTCAGCTACGAGCTGATGATGGTAGGGTTGTTAGGAGACTAAATGCGATGGGGGCCACCGAGTCCCCAAGGTACTGCCCAGTTCTGGCTTCAGTATCAGGCTTCTCATGAGACCCTTGGCCCTCTGCCTCACGATGGAAACTGTTCCTGGCTGACTAGTGGCTTGGGAGCTGGATACCAAGGTTGCAACCGTGGAAATGTAGCTATGAAGCAACCCTTACGTGAGAAAGCCATCACTGAGTTGAAATCCCTGGCTTGTATGTCTCTAATCCGTACCCTTCAATCGATTTTGCACTCATGAAGATTCTCGTGTCCTTCCTCTGTTTAGGGAAGGTCAGTAGCACCCACTGTCCTCAGAATGAAGTCCATAATCCTTTTAATGGTGTCGAGAGTGCTTTGGGGCCTGACCCCTTCCAACCTCTACATGTCTTTCCACTGCCCAGCTCCTACTTCAGCTCTCCCTCCAGCCACAAAGAATCATGTGCTCTTTCCTTTTGCAAACTGCCCCCTTTTCCTTGCCCCTCTGTCTTAACCTTTCTGTTCTCAGTCTAACTGGCACTGGGCTGGGTGGGTTACCTCTCTGAGCCCATATTCTATGATCTTTATCACTACCAGTTACAGTGAGCTCCTCTCACACCACATCCTCCCCCCACCCCCCATAAAAAATTCTACTAATCCTGATTTCAGTCCAGAATCAAAGATTCCAGAAGGCAGGAATTATTTCTCATTCAGTGGTGACTCTCAGATGCCCAGCATGGGGCCTGGCTCCTAAAGAGTGTTTGATAAATGTTTATTGGAAGAAAGAAAAGGGAAGAAAGGGAAAGAAGGTGTTTTTGGAAATTACAGGAAAAACTACATTACCTGTTGTCTGAGGGTGAGAACTGGCTCAGATAGAATCTGTAGCTATGTTCTCCAATAATTGTCAACAACCCTGGAGCATTATCTGGTAAGGCTGTATCCCTTAGCAGAAGATCTTGGTTATTAGCAGAGTTAGAAAGTTTCTGTGGTCCTGATGGTGAGCTCACTCCCCAGCCAGAAGCGGGGAAGTATGTCCCACCATTTCCTCAGCCAAGAGGTTATAGAGTGTATCAAAGGAGATGGGATGGGATGGGATATGATTAATGCAGATTCCCAGTACTTGTAGCTTAAGGGTGATCTGGGGAGAGAGAGATGGAGAGCACAGTAATGGAGCATGAAAGCAACTGCTTCTTCCCCCAAGCATCCTTCACATCCCCCAGCCACCAACTAATGCTCTTGAGGGTTGGTTTTCTGTAGAACTGTCTTTGCCATCCTGAACTACGAGCCCATATTACCTTTGGTCTTGGGACAGATTACGATTTTGAGTCCTAGGAAGGCATCAAAGAGGTATCAAAGAGTTCACTGATGCTTATTATCTGAGCTACCTGGTGAGTCCCCCATGTAGAATAGCCCAGGCTGGGGCCCAGGGACCCAAGTGGTCCCCTTCAGAGAAGGTCACCCTCAGCAGCCTCTGTGAGAGGACTGGGTGTGTGGGGTGTGGGTAGCACGGCCCAGCGGTACTACGATCATTGCTGCTATCAGCATGGGGTAACATCCAATGTAGCACAAGTCGTGTACTCAGTGTATCCGGTACAGATGAGTTGCATGGTATTGGGTAGTCATTACTTCTCAATAAGCACATTCACACGTGTGATAAGCACATTAATACATTACTGTAATGAAGTCTCAAACAATCTTAAGACGTAGGTGCTATAATCAGTACCATTTAATAGGTGAGGACACTGAACTGGATTTCACAGGGGCTCAAGTGACCTGCCCAAGGCCACCTGCTGATCAAGTCCCTGAGCTGTGATTTTAGTTCATGTGCATATTCACTGCTCTAAAGTAAACAAGCCCCCAACCCCCCAACATCTCTGGCACTTGGAATATAAAGATAAGGTTGCTTTGTCTGTTCAGGTCATCCAAAAGCAGAAGTCCAAGAACTTTGTTGGAGGAAACGCCTTTGAAGGATGAAGGAAAGAGGGAATGGGACAGGTGGGGAGAGTCTTAAGAACATGGTGCAGGTCTGACACCTGTAAACGGGCCGAGGGAAGGAAGGACGGTTGATCGAGAGGAAGAGCCTGACACGGGAGTGCAGCTCAGAGGAACGCCTTGGTCAGGCTGAGGGGAAGCCCCCGAGAAAAGACTGCCCAGTAGAGGAGTCCCACACAGGAGACTGTCATCCCCCATGTAGGGTCGTCAGGAGGAGAAGGGGACAACAGAGGACAAGATGGTTGGATGGCATCACTGACTCAATGGGCATGAGTTTGAGGAAACTCTGGGAGATGGTGAAGGAAAGGGAAGCCTGGTGTGCTGCAGTCCATGGAGTTGCAAAAGTCGGACATGACTTGCCAACTGAACAGCATCAGCATAGGATAGGCATGGTGGCTCTGGTACCCCGGACTCAGTTATAATACCCTTTGCCCTGAATCAGGCATGTGGTGCCTCCTGGGCATGGTGGATCCAGCAGGGGCAACAGCTGCAGATGCTGCTACTTGAAGCAGAGTCTCTCTGGGAGGGAGGCTGAGCAGAGCTCATGGCTGCCAGTCTCCATCCTTGAGCTGGTTCCAGCTGGTTTACTAATATACTGCAGAGTCTGGGCAGAAGGTCATGAAAGCCCAAAGGTGAGCTGTCCCAACACCTCCTGGAATAAAACAATTTCCTGATGGGTCAGGCAGAATGTGCAATGAATAAAGAGAAGCCAGTGGGGCTAGTTTGGGCTTCCCTTGTGGCTCAGCTGGTAGAGAATCTGTCTGCAATGCAGGAGACCTGGGTTCAATCCCTGGACTGGGAGGATCCCCTGGAGAAGGGAAAGGCTACCCACTCCAGTATTCTGGCCTGGAGAATTCCATGGACTGTCTTGTCCATGGGGTCACAAAGAGTCAGACACGACTGAGCAACTTTCAGTTTCACTTTCAATGGGGGCGGGTTTAGGGGAGAATGAACTGAAGGGCAGAAATGTAAGCTTAGTCCTTTTGGCTCAAAGAGGCACCTTTTTCCAGCGCAACCACCTTGAAGGATGTTTTCCAACCCACACAAAGGTAGAGTATAGGCAACCAGCAGCCTGTGATTCCTGGGAGAGAAGAGAAATCCTTCAGCGAGAGTTCCAGGTCAGCCGGGAGAAAGCGGGCACTCAGAGTCTGGTGTCCACTGTTCTTGAGCCAGGCTTTGCCAGATGGAGGTCAGTGGAAAGATCTTTCAGGGGTTTAGATGGCAGAGAGGAGGAGAAGGGGATGACAGAGGATGAGATGGTTGGATGGCATCACCGACACAATGGACATGGGTTTGGGTGGACTCCGGAAGTTGATGGTGGGCAGGGAGGCCTGGAGTGCTGCGATTCATGGGGTCACAAAGAGTCGGACACGACTGAGCAACTGAACTGAACTGAGACGTGGCATTGTCATTTTGGTGTTACTGGTCACTATTGCTTATTAAAAAATCAAGTCACATCGAGTGTATCCACCCATTTTAACTCTCCTCTACCACCAGTAGAGGACTTCAGCTTGAGGTACTTCGAGCTGGGACAGAGGTGATGTCTTCTGGTCCTTCATCATAGGCCTTGGCTTCGTCTCTGTCTCCCTTTACCGACCCCTCTGCCCAGCCACCTTTGGGATCTGAGTCCTCTGGTATTGGGGCAGGAAGGTGGCTGAGGGGCACTGCTGAGTCTTTTGACAAATCCTTGGGACGCCCTTTTGGTTGGTCTTCTTTTGGCCATCGCTGCTTCTCCAGCTGAACCCATCAAGGCGGTCGGGGGCATCTGCCCTCCTGCATGGATGTGTGTGCCATCCTCCGGGTGCCCTGTGGTGGGGGTGCTTCCCATCCGCTTCTCTCCCTTTCTCTTCCTGGTTTTCTGCTTATCCTGCCTGGTTGGGGTGGGGGTTGTCGGCTCGATTGCCTCCTGGTAAGTCCTCGGCCCCAGGAGGAAAGAGGTGGCCCCCACCTGTGCTGTTGGCTCTTAGCAGGGGACCTGTGACAGTGTGCTGGCTTCTCTGTCCTCTGCTTTGGGCACAAGGAAGTCCTGCCACACCTCCTGTGAAGCAGAAAAGATCGGGGAAGGGAGAGTCCCTCCATTGAATCATGGCAGAGGCCCTGGGGGTGCCATGGCGGGGGTGGTGAGTGACAGAGAGCAGTGCCTTCAGGGTCAGCGTGACGAGCAGCCCAGCCACCTTCTGCCTCTGGGTGTGACTGGCAGAACCCTGCTGAATGTATGTAGATGGTAAATAAGTGGGTGTGGAAGAGGATGCTGTGTTGCAAATTGACCTTTCCCCCAAATAACAGAGAGAGCAGGAGCCTACATTCCCACAGCTCTGCTGTTTATGAAATGATTTTTCAATTCTTGGTCTCACTTGAAAGTCATAACATGCCCTTGAAATAGATAGGTTAAGACGGTCATTTAAATGTTAAAAGGCATTGGAGAGGTTGAGGGCTTGGCTGAAGGTCCTGTAGGCAGGTGCCGGCAGGAGTGGACAGGCAGACTAAGGCTCCCTCTCCTCTTCCCACCACCCTGCCCTCCAAAGCCTGACCCACCAGACACATGGCCCCTCCGGTACTCCCCAGAGGAGAGCAGCTCCTGAAAAGCCTTTCAGGGGATTGACACTGATGCACGAACACCTCTGAGGCCAGACCTGACTGTCATACTCTGGTGAAACCACATTGTGTAGAGCTGCAGAACCTGAGAATGTTTTGTTCTTTGAGCTGAAGTGGTGCTTAATTCTGTGCCCCTATTAAGAAACTGTTTGCCCTGTGTCCACAGATAGACAGAGGATATCTTTTTACTTCCTAAGAGCAGCTGCTGTTTTCAGGTGCTCACTCACAGGTACCAGAGAGATAACCAAGGTAGTAACCATAAGTCATTCTGGTCTGTTCATTAGAGCACGACTCTCAAGGATCTCCACGGGGCAATGTTTGTTGACTTGGATTTGTAATCGATGGACGCTAAAATTCTGGCTCATTACTAGTTCTTTGCTTGTGCGATTTTACCCAATTAATCCAAATTAGTGTGGCTTAATTTGGAGGAAAGCATGCTAAACTGGGGTCTTAGTAGAAACTCTGACCCCAAGCTCACCACCGCTGGTTGCTCTGGGCCAAGAGGTCCCCTCACTGGAATAAAGGAAGTGCTGGACAGCTCCCGAGGCTCCCCTTTTCTCTAGACCTTTCACAGAGGCTGAGGGGCGGGGATGAGCTGGGAAGCGTGGCAGGATGAGAAGGGGTTGCAGAATCTGTTGACATTTTTTTTTCTTTTTTAAACCAGGAATTATCAGCCGAGAAGATGCCGAAGATCTCCTTGAGAATATGACCGAGGGTGCATTTCTGGTCCGGGTCAGTGAGAAAATCTGGGGTTATACCCTCTCCTACCGCCTGCAGAAAGGGTTCAAGCATTTTCTTGTGGATGCCTCTGGGGATTTTTACAGCTTCCTGGGAGTGGACCCCAATCGCCACGCAACACTCACAGATCTCATTGATTTCCACAAGGTATTCCTCATAGGGTTGCTGATGTGGGGGAGGGCAGGAAATGCCAGGCTGTGGGCATTCTAAGAGATGAGGAGGGAGAGTGAGCAGGCAGCCCCAGAAAGTCTTTAGGATCACAGGGATCTAGACCGTCCTGATGTAAGAGACCAGAGATTGTCTAGACCAGGCTCTGGAATTGCTGCTCTTCTCTGGGCAACTCTACTCCTGTGGGCATCTCCAACCCTGGTCTGCAGGCGTGTTCTCACCTTGAGTACCTGAGTGAGAAGGGGGCTGGCTGGTTGACTTGTCTTCTGTCCAGGCCCATGTCTCACCCCCAGCTTGTTCCAGGATGTCCCTCTTGAGCATGTTCTAGACAAGCCTCTGGCAGCTTCGTAGGGCTAGCTGAAGTTGAGCAGGCAACCTTGCAGTGAGGGAAGCTTTTCTGGTGCCTCTTGTTCCAAATACAGCCTTACCGCTTAGTGTGTGACCTCCGTTATTCATGCTGAGCTGAAGTCCCCTAACTAGGCAAACAAATGTCTTATAAATAATACTTAGCTTGGCTCCTGTGAGCCTTACATGGGGGCTGTATGTAACAGCACCCTATAACTGTGAAGCGGTATGCGCATTCTTGTTTCCCACAACTCTATTTGTTATGTGTTCCCCTGCCAGGGACCTCACATTAGAAGAGATGTTGCCTTCCAAACATTGTGTATAAAAAGAAACAACTTTTGTGTTATGGCTTTAATACTACCTGTGAGAAAGCCAGCTGTGGAGCTCAGTGACCCAGAAAGGTGGGGCTGTGACAACACAGGCGTCCCCATCTCCCTGAGCTCTGCAGGTATAGAAATATTCACAGAATTTCATGGCCATCTCACTGGGTTTTTGCTATAAAAGGGACTCTGGAATTTGTATTGCTTTTTCTTCACGGATGTCCCCAGGTCTCTAGGGCAGCTCTTAACTTCAAGTAAAGCGCATAGAAGACTATCCAATTACAAATAGCTAGATGCTGGGAGGAGAGAACTGCCTGGAAAACTCGGCTAACCAGACTCTCTCCTTACATTTCAGCCATAGGACAGAGGAAGGAGGGGTGTGCGGATGCTGGCACCTTCTCTGTTTTGAGCACGTGCCTGTTGCGCTCATCCGTGACCCACTGCATCTAAGTTTCATCGTGGCTCTGGCTCCCCAGGTAGGGCAGTTGTAAAGAAACTGCCTGCCAGTGCGGGAGACGCAAGAGACGTGGGTTCAGTCTCTGGGTCAGGAAGATCTCCTGGAGAAGGAAATGGCAGCCCACTCCAGTATTCTTGCCTGGAGAATTCCATGGACCGAGGAGCCTGGCGGGTTATAGTCCATGGGGTCACAAAGAGTCAGACATGACTGAGCGACTAACACTTTCACAATATATCCTTGAATGCGTGTTTTGAAAGCATAGTCCCTGAAATCAAGCTACAAGTTTTAAACCCCAGCTTCGTTATTGTGTGTCACTTTGGGCAACTATTCAAATTTGGGACCTTAGTTTCTTCCTCAGTGTTGTTTAGCCGCTAAGTCGTGTCTGACTCTTAGCGACCCCATGGACTGTAGCCTGCCAGGCTTCTCTGTCCACGGGGATTCTCCAGGCAAGAATACTGACGTGGGTTGCCATGCCCTCCTCCAGGGGATCTTCCCGACCCAGGAGTTGAACTCGCGTCTCCTTCACTGGCAGGTGGATTCTTTACCACTGAACCACCACGGAAGCCCTTCCTCCTCAGTAAGATAGGGTTAATAATAGTACTCACCTCTTCAGGGTCAGGAAGGTTTCAATGAGACATCACTGGGTGAAGCACGAAAACGCCATACCTTACATTTGTATATTATCAGGGCAAGCTGGTTGTTGCTCACATGTGTCTGGGATCTTCTGATGTCCAGGCATGCACCACATCCTCGGTGTGGCTGTATCTCACAATTTAGTTCTCCACCCTCCTTTTGCTGGTCACTTTTGTAGCTTCCAGGTTTTCATGATCACAAACAGTGCTGTATGTATCACTTTGAGCACACATGCAAATTTTTTTCTGGGATGGGTCCCTCAAACTGGAATTGCTGGCTACAAGACTCTGCACATTTACTCTGTAAAGATCTGCCAGACTACCCTCCTAAAATGTAGCGCCGATTCATGCTTCTTCCAAAACTATATGAGGCTGTTCCCCCGGGGATTATCAGTCATTTTAATTTTTTCCCACCAGATGGGCAGACAATGTATCTCACTGTTGTTAAGCTTGCATTTCTCTCATTACCACTGATGCTGGGGACTTGTTCACATGTTTAATGGCCACTTGGATTTCTTCTGTGAATTATCTGTTTATATCCTTTGTCCATTTTTCTACTCAGGTGTCTTTTTCTTACTGATGTGTCAGTTCTCCTGGCGACTAAATTGCTGTTTAGCTACGTCCCTTCCACTCTCCAGGTCTTCTATTGAAAAAAAAGTGTTGAACTTAAATGGGTGTCCCTTTCATTTCCAGGTTCTTTAATGGGTTATTTTATTTTATAATAGTCCATTCTTGTTTCATGGGTGATTTATCTTCTTATTTCACTGAGGAATTTAACACATATCTCTGAAAGACTCTTTGTTTGTTTTATAAACCTGATATTTTCTTGGGAGTCATTTCAGTTGTTTGAGTTTGGCATCTTTCTTTTATGGTTATGATTTTCCTTAAATGTTTATAAGTTTTGGGCTTTGGGGGGGAATCTTTGAACTTTGAAATTCCTATTTGTTCATCTGTGGATACAGTTCCTGTTTCTCAAATCCAGCCTCTTCATGTGGCAAAGGTTGGAGTTGACAGTGAGTAGCTCATCTTGGGAGTGGAATTGTCTGAACTGTTTGGATTGCTTCAGCTTCCTCTCCCCACGTCCTCACCTGCCTGAGGCACAGACTTCTGCCAGCTGGGGTCCCCCCACCCTGCCCACTGACAACTTGTTCTCCCCCCTGCCCTACATTCCCTCCTCTGACCATCTCATCACATATTGATTTTGGTCTTGCTTTGTTGGTGGCCTTTCTTCTTATTTTCCCGTGCTTTTATAGATTTATTTCTTTTTAAGAACACTTTTTCTGTCATTTCTATAAATTTGAGTGAGGAGGAGGGAGATACATATTCTTAGTCTTTCTATCTTGAACCAGTCTCTCTCTGGTGGACATTTATTTTCTTTTTCTGATTAAAAGTGAATTTTCCTTTTTTTTTTTTCCTTTTTTAGGAGGAAATTATCACTGTTTCAGGGGGAGAGTTGCTTCAGGAACCCTGTGGACAGAGGGACAGCCCACCAGACTACCATCTGTTGTTTGAATGATTTTTCCCCCCCTTCTCAATTGGACTTCATTGGGCATCCTGTTTTTGAACTCAAGAACTTCCCAGCTTAAATCCTTATGGCCTTCTGGAAGATCCACTAACACCTAGAGGAACAAATGGATTAGTATATTTCAACAAATATGAAGTATATGGTGTATGTGTTGGTGGTTCCTGACCCAGGACAGAAATTGCTAATAGCTGATGCAGCTCTTTCCTGAAAAATTTAGATGCAACCTCAGAAAATAAAGCCATTTTGTCAGGGCTGCTCTAAACTGAGCTCCTAGAGTACACGGTCATGTTTGAATTAACCAAATAATTCCAGTGCCGAACTCTGAATTTAACCTATGGTAGACAATCAATAAATGTTTGTTGAATGAATGCACTTCTTTTGAAAGTTTTCCAACACTTGTTAGCAATGATTTCTAGTAAGTTCTGTTTGTCACTGTTTATAAAGTCATGGAGATTAGGGAAGAAATATTGTAAAGGATTTATATGGAAGGCATAGGTACTGTATTTTAAATGATATTCATTCTCATTGATATTATCATTGGAATTACTTAACGCTTCTGAGTCCCAGCTTCCAGAACAGATGACTTTGCCCTGCCTTTGTATTTCCCTCTTCTTCTGCCACCTCTCCTTTTTCTTGGAATCATATCTTGGCCTCAGTTTTGCAATATTAAGGCAGTGGCTTCATGTATTCCTACAGATGTGCCTAAGCCCCAGGGAGAATTAAAAATCCAAGGATGGTTTGTAGACCTCTGATATGGCCTTTGCTTTCTAGGATGTGGACCTGTTTATGCAGGTTACTCAAATAATTAGCTCTATCCTCACAGTCCTTTTGATTTTACTGTCCATTTATACTGGGCTTCCCAGGTGGCATTAGTGGTAAAGAACCTGTCTGCCAATGCAGGAGACATAAGAGACATGGGTTGTATCCCTGGCTCAGGAAGATCCCCTGGAGAAGGAAATGGCAACCACTCCAGTATTCTTGCTTGGAGAATCCCATGACAGAGGAGCCTTGTGGGCTACAGTCCATAGGGTCGCAAAGAGACTCGACTGAAGCGGCTGAGCATGCATGCTCGCATGCCTGTTTGTACTGAGTATGTTCTATCTATACTATGTTTCTACTGAGCACATTCTTCTTATTAACAAGAAGACTCTCCCAGTAACTCCTCAGTAACTTTCAGCATCGGTGTCTTTGTATGCTCATGTTTCACATTTATGGATTATATGTATTTGTATATGACATGTTATCATGGGAATTTTATAGGCTGCAGAATCAAGCAGACTTGGGTTCAAATCACACCCTGAACCTGACGAGTATTATAATGCTGGCAGTATTGTATTTGGTAGGAGTAAGAGGATGAATGGACTCTGGCCATCAGTGAACTGGTTACCTTACTTGATAGTTGTATCAAATATCTCTCATGCTCTATTCCACCACTGACCTCAGCTGTTCCTCAGATCACCTTGGCTACTTGCTACTTGTTTTGCTCTGGTCTCCACCACTAAAACCGGTTCTGGGTGGGCTCTGCTCTTCCCCACCATGTTGATCAGCTTTCCGTGAGCTTTGGCCAGCGGTGCCTTGCCGCGTCTGGTGCTATGGGTTATTCTTCTGTTACTGCAGAGGCATTGAGACACCATGTGACCAAGGAGAGCTGGGAAGTTAATTCCCCACGCAGGGAACCCTGGATCAATGGGAGACAGAGGCTGCAGATCAGCTCTTCTCCCTTCCTACTCCCTTCTGGATGGACTGTACCACGAGGCAGTTCTTATGCAAGACATATTAAGACAGTCCGATAAGACCGAGCAGCTGGTCATGAGGAAACAAGCAGTAGCTGGATCAGTACCATCCCCTCCATCTCTGCCTCACCTCTGCTTTTTGTTTTTTTCTTCTCTCCTGGTCCCTCGGAAGTTTGTTTCCGTGTGAAACAGCAGCACATAAGCATGTGCCACAGGCTTAGCATTTTGGGGAAGCCAGAGAAAGGATCCATCATACAAATGTGTTTTATAACATAAAATCTGCATCCTGACTCCATGGCCTCCCTCCCTCCACTCCCTCCCTCCCTTTCACTGCATTGCAGGGGCCCTGAATGGATGCAAGAAAGTGATGGAATTGGCTTTCTGAACTTCAAAGTGCTTTAAAACCCGATTATTATTATTATTATAATTACCTTCTTTCTATTAGAGTTAGGGAATCGAATTAGAGTTTTGGCTGCTATTTAACTAATCATATGATGCTATTCATGTCATTTAACCTCACTAAAGTTCAGTGTAACTGAGAAGAGACTTTCCTATATGACCATCACTAGGCCTCTTGGCAGGTCAGTCAAATGATATGTATGAGAGTTCTGTGAAATGGAAGGTATTGCTGGTGATGACTGGTTTAACAGTGACAATAGTTTCAAGTGTCGAGGGGATAGGATGTGATGATTTGCGAGGTGTTAGAAGGAGCTAACAAGAAGAAACTTCTATTCAGCAGCAGCTTTGAAAGCAGATCAGGATGGGCTGAGAACTCGATTCCCTAAGCTGTTGTTCCTGTCACCCCTAATTAACTTGTGAGAGACAACAGCTGAGTTTCCCATGCCCAGCACATTTATTTCCTTTTATTTGGGGCCTGCATTTTCTGCATGTCTCATAGATTTTAGGTTTTACCTGGCCTTAAAATAAATTCCTTGTAAGTTGTCCTGCAAATGAAATTACTGTCTGGAAAACTGCAATCTCATCTTGAGAGTTTTATTATGCTAATAAATGTCAGGATTCTCAAATAAAGGAAGTGCCTATTTTTTTTCCCTGAGGCCTACAAATATAATGAAAAACAGTCAGCCAGCTACAGGACTCAGCAGAAGGGAAATTTACAATCCACAACTAGAAAGAGAAGTTGTAAAAAAACACTGTGCAACTTAATGGAGGATAAATTTCAAAGAATGAAAGGGGAACTTGGGGTAAAGATTTGGGGGAAGGTCCCTGTGTGTGGAGTTGGAGCTGCACACTGTCGGTGCGGGGGGAGGGGGGGATATGTATGGAACAAGGGCTGTGAAGAGCTGCTGAGAGGGAATCCTTAGATGGGACACGTGTTGGGATTTCCCTGGTGGTCCAGTGCTTGGGACTTCCATCTTCCAATGCAGGAGGTGTGGGTTCGATCCCTGGCTGGAGATTACAAATGCCTTACAGCCAAAAAGCTAAAATAGAAACAATATTGTAACAAATTCAATAAGATTTTAAAAATGGTCTACATGTAAAAAAAAAAATCTTAGGTAAAAAACAAGAAAGGACACGTTGAATAGGAAGATCTGAGTCCCTAGGGAGCATGCCCCCTTCTGTATCTTTAAATCCTTCATTACCCTCAGGATAAATTTGGAGGCAGAAAGACCTTTGTTTTGTGACTCTAAACAAGTATCTCCAACTCTCGAGGCCACAGTTTCTCCCCAATGCCTGGTCTCAGAGCAGTCACTGGGAAAATAACACACAATTTTGTAACAGTAATGACAAACTCTGAGTTCTGTGTGTGAGTGTAATTCTCTCAACCACGCTGAGGGAGACAGTGCTATCATCCTCATCTTGTGTGTGGGGAAACTAAGGCAAAGAGAAGCTCAGAACTTTCCCAGGGGCACGTGTCAGAGTTGTCTTAAAGCACTGGGGTTCACCAGCCTGGCTTTGGAGCCTGTGTAGACCTCACACCAGTGCTTTTCAACCTCGGATGTGTAAATAAACACAGGTGTATGGACGTGAGAGCTGGACTGTGAGGAAAGCTGGGCGCTGAAGAATTGAAGCTTTTGAACTGTGGTGCTGGAGAAGACTCTTGAGAGTCCCTTGGATTGCAAGGAGATCCAACCAGTCTATTCTGAAGGAGATCAGCCCTGGGATTTCTTTGGAAGGAATGATGCTAAAGCTGAAACTCCAGTACTTTGGTCACCTCATACAAAGAGTTGATTCATTGGAAAAGACTCTGATGCTGGGAGGGATTGGGGGCAGGAGGAGAAGGGGACGACCGAGGATGAGACGGCCGGATGGCATCACTGACTCGATGGACGTGAGTCTGAGTGAACTCCGGGAGATGGTGATGGACGGGGAGGCCTGGCATGCTATGATTCATGGGGTCGCAAAGAGTCGGACACGACTGAGCGACTGAACTGAACTGAACTGAATTGAACCAATGTTCTTAAAATGTCCTCCCGTGGCTGCGGGGTGGAGCCTGAAGGTGTGCGTTTCTGACAAGTTTTCAGTGTTGCTGGACCTTCACCACAATCGGAGAAGCAAGCCTTGCAAGTTAAAGCTGCAGGCCAAATTCGGCCTCTCTACGGTGTTTCTACAGCCTGAGCCAAGAGTGGTTTTTATATTTTCAGTTGGCTGGAAAAAATTAAAAAGAAGAATAATATTTTATGACCTGTGAAAATTACATTAAATCCAAATTTCAGTGTCCATCAATAAAGTTTTATTGGACTACAGCTTTGCTAGTTTGTTTACCCAGTCTTTGGCTGCCTATGGTCTGCAAAGCCTAAAATATTTTCTATCTAGCCCTTTATGGAAAAATTTGCTGACCCCAGCATTAAGTTATGGTGTGTATATGAGAAATTACTTTCACTTTCTTTTCTGCTTTATCTAAATTCTACTCCTTAGGAAAGATGGTAACACCATTGTTTATATGTCTGAGAAACCTAAGTAAATGTGTTACATGTTTCCATTTTAAATTTGAAACTCATCTCTAGTAATCAAAGAAGAGTCCTGTTTCTTTGTCAAGGATTTTAACCAAATATAAGCAAGCACTATCACAGTTATATAGATACTTTACAAGGGCACAGGGTCATTTGCTTTCTCAATTGAATCATACTTCCCTACAGTTCTGTTTGTTTTGTCCGTCAGTCTGTGAGGTCCTGGAGGCCAAGTGATGCCATATACCTGTATGTTTTATGGTGCCTGGAATAGTCGCTGTTGTCAAATTGCATTTGTTATGGATTGGGGACAAATGGGCTGTGTGGATTTCAAAAGGCTGCTTTTACCTTTAGGGGAGTCCTATGGTTGAAAAGCCCAAGCTGAGCATCACAGCTGCCTTGGATTGGAATCCTGAATCCACTACTTTCATCTGTTAAGAGGAACAAACAAGCAAGACGGATAAGCTCAAAAACAGCTCTGCTAACAGCTAGTCTGAAGTGGGGGAACTGAGAATTCAAACAAAAATCACATCTTGGCAAAACTGTTATGTGACTTGCAAAACAGATAAATGGAACCAATTAAACAGTAACTCCCCGTTCTCCCTTTCTTCCAGCCCCTGGCAACCACCTTTCTACTCTGTCTGAATTAATGTGATGACTCCAGGTACCTCATGTAGGTGGAATCACTGTATCGGCCTTTTTGCCGTCGGCTTGTTTCACTTGGCATAATTCTTCAAGGTTCATCCATTCTGTGGCATGTATCCATGTTTTTTTTTTTTTTGTTTTTTTTTCCTGTTTAAGGCTGAGTAAAGTCCCATCATATGTGTATACATTTTGCTTATCCATTCTTCTGCTGATAGACATCTGTGTTGCTTCAACCTTTTGGCTGCTGTGAGTAATGCTGCTATGAACTTGGGTGAGTATTCACATGACTTGTGTGTTCTAAAGATCTCTTGGGTGTTTCAGCAACTCCCTAGTTTATAGATTCTGACCAAACCTTGCCAAGGTTTTGCTCTGATCAACTTCAGCTCCAACAAGTTATCCTATCTAACTCCCACAATTCTGGTATGTGCTCCCCCTGGCTGCGACCAATCGAACTTTGGTTACACATGTATTCCAGGAGGGCTTTCTCTGGTGGGCTTTATAAAGATGATGTCTGTAAATATGCGATCTATGATAAATGGTTGATAACAGCTGACTGTCCCTTTTCTGTTGACCATGCTAAGATCAGCTGTGAGAGTCGCCATTGCGGGCAATAGTCCATGTCCATTTCTAACATCATCTCACAGGATGAGCTCATGGACTTGCTGGGCTATGAGCTTAGACTCTGGGAAACTGTATAATGTGGACAATGATGAGGTTTCAGAGCCACAGACAGACTCAAAACTGGTTATGCCAGGGACTTCCCTGGTGGTCCAGTGCCTGAGACTCTGCATTCCCAATGTGGGGAGCCTGGGCTCCATCCCTGATCAGGGAATTGGATCCCATTTGTGGCAATGAGGATCAAAGATCCCACATGCTTCAGCTAAGACCTGGCACAGACAAACTGACATATATACACTACCATGTGTAAAATAGATAGCTGGTCAGGAGTTGCTACATAACACAGGGAGCCTAGCCTGGTACTCTGTGACGACCTAGAGGGGTGGGATGGGAGGAGGGGACAGAGGCTTAAGAGGGAGGGGATATATGGCTGATTTGCATTGTTGTATGGCAGAAACCAGTACAACATTGTAAAGCAATTTTTCTTCAATTAAAAAATAAATTAAAAAATATCTTAAAAAACAACCCCCCCTTCAAAAATGGTTATTCCTGATACTCTTCTGAAGGAAAATTTGTTACCCTAGAGGCATCGCATGTTAGAGGCCCAGCAATCAAAGTGACCCCACTCTAGGGGAGCTGAAGGAGAGAAGGCCTCAGGAGCATCCATGTTCTGTAGGAGGGGGAGGTAGCAAGCTTATCTATGGTGGACCCTTAGCCTATTCACCAAAGGGCTTCTCCCCTCCATGGACACCTCATCTTGCATCCCCCACGTAGGCAGGAGGAGGAAGCAGAGTGGAGGGAAGAGTAATTCATTGAGGGTCACCAATGTGCATCCAAATCTGAATGGTTGAAGAATAAAAGAGGCTTCTAGAAACAGGGAAAAACTGGCGTAAGTAATGGTATGGCAGTATAAAAGTGCATGAGTGCACGTATGCCTGTGTTCCAGGAGAAAGGCTTTAAAAGCCCCTGTGATCTACAAGTTCCTTCAGAACCAAACTTGGGCTGCATACATGTGTGTGTGTGGGGGGGGCTCTTTAGCAGATGTAATCTACTCCTCTCTTATCACACAAACTGAATATCTGTACAACTAAACTCGTCATAAGGGGCTCCTTCTGCTTAGATTCTCACTCATCAGCCAAGTGTCTTGGACACTTCTGCAAGCAATTTGTACCCCTAACTTGGGTGTTGGCCAAAAACTCAGCCTAGCCCTTCCATAACTTGGTTTCTTCCTCATCTATCCTTTCTTGACTCTCATTGATGTTTCATATTGCTATTTATGCCGGTATGACTCTGGTTAATTTCTTTTTTTTTCCCCTCATGTCGTCATGGGGTTTTGGCGGGGTTTTCCCACTTGGCTTGTTCTGATTGGCTGTAATTATTGCTTGACATTTCGCCTTTCTTTAGTGATTCTTCTGCCCCTGCGCAGCTGCTGGGCAATTTAATAAGCTGGGGGCCCACCCCCTTCCATGTTGCATGGGTATTGTTTTCAGCCTATTTCTACTAGTGGTTGTTGAACAGAACTATGGAAAGTTCTCTGAGCTAATTAATGAGGCCTCTCTCCTCATTTCCAGCTTCTAAGGCTTCTTGAAAAGTAAAGAACACTTGTGGCTTACAAGCAAATAAAAACACACAGCACAACCAAAAGAGTTTGCTGAAATACAGAAATTAGCATTTGAACAAATAAGTAAACCCATACGAACATCCATGATCTAGCAACCCAGGGCCCTACTCTAAAACGTTGTTTTAGGAATAAATCAGACACTTTCCCCAGTCTGCCTAACAAAATATCGTTTTCCATTAACCGCTTAGCAATTTATTCGGGAGGCATGGAATCCCTGAACACAAGGGCCATGGGGGAACTAATTAATGACACTCTGCCTTAGAAACATTCTTAACCTTAAAAAACAGAGGCCAACTCACAGCTGAAACAGAAACACAAAAATCATTTTAGGAACACCTTAACTTTTATTACTTAGTACATATCAAGGGAGGAATACTTTGTGTTAAAAGCACTTACCTGACTCGTCTATAAAACAATGGAGCCCAGGCTGGTAGGTGTAGCATACAGAGCCCTTAAAGAGAAGCCGTCAATATTCACAGCAGAGATTAATGTTCTCAATTAAGCAATTCAATTATTGGTTTAAGGGAGGAACCATTTCTCCCAACAATTTTAAAAGCCTCTGAACGCTAATTTTTAACCAATTGTACTAAAAGTACAATGGTGACTCAAAAAGGAGAAAAAGTTAGGAGACACATTTCATAGGCTTTTATAAGCTTTTTGTCTTGTCTCAATTTTTTTCTCCCCCGTTGCATATGTGATTTTTATTTTTATTTCCAGTGACAGCTGAGAACGGCCAGGAAAAGACCTAGGGGTTGTTGGTGTCTATGTCAGTTGGGACCCCAGTAGGAAGGATGAGGGGGCCTCAACAAGGGTCACTGGATGAGGTTTTATTCTCAAAGGTGGGGGCGTAGGGGACCCATGGTGGAAAGGGCCGTGGCTTCCGCCTGGCTTAGTGGCATCCCACCTGGTGCCCCCAGGCCTTCATGTTGTGAGGAGGGGAGAGTAGTTACAGCATGTGGAGGGAAGGACGTGTACAGCCGGCCATTCTGAGGTCAGGACTGTGTCCGGGGACAGAGCCAGCGGACGTGACCCTGCAGGGAGGCAGCTGGGGCAAGAAATAAATAGCCTGCCTTCACCCTGCTCCCTGTTTCTAACCTCTGCTGGGCGCCCCAGTGGCTGAACCTGCCTGTGGTCAGAGAGTCTGAAACTCTTGGTGAACTCTTCACAGGACAGCCACCAAAGGTGGAGGAGTCAAGAGTGTATCCGGGTAGGAGGGCAAAGTTAGTCTGAAGGTGTCCCAGCTTTTCCTGCCAACCTTGAGTCCTTGTACGTATTCAGAGACTGTCCTGTTCCACCCACCGCAGTCACCTTTCTAGGTCCACTTGTGAAGTCCGTTAACAGATCTTTTTATTTTGCTTTTGAAGGCAGAGGCCATATCTTATTACCCAACCTCTGGCTTTGAAACCTGGCTATAGTGTTTCAGCATCTCCACCACAAATACCTTCACCTTTCCCCGCCCCGTGCCTGAGAAGACAGACTGCCTGGCGGTGGTCACCGGACCCCGGGATGCCAGACCACCATATCCTCTGCACTCCAACATTCTTTAGTTTATGCTGCTTTTCATGGATTTTCCAGTATCACCATTTTTAGCACTGAGCCCATTCTTCATACATTTCTGGCAGTGATCATTTGAACAATCTCTAGTTAAAGGTTTATTTCATTTCTAACATTCTTCACTTCTCCCACGGTATAGATTTTCTCCTTTTTTGAATCTCCAAAGACAAAGCAATAATAGGAGACGAGGGAAATTCATCAGAGAAGCACACACGTGGAGTCAGTATAGTCTGAGCAGCACGAGGGTTTCTTCCCCTGAACCTGTGGCTCAGTGTCCCTGCCTGGGAAGCCAGGGCTCTGCTGCTGGGACGCTGTGGAGACTTTGGGTACCCCCTACCAGGTGACTCTGTCCATTTTCTTTGTGTAGTTGCTTTATGGTTTTGGCAGAACAAGGGGATGGCCATTTAAAATGGTTGTCATTTCCTCATGGGTTAATCTGAGCATGGAATGAAATTTCTAGTGGAAATTCTGCAGATTAGAAGGAAGAAGTGAAGCTCAACTACAGTTTGGACTGGAGGCAGAGTCTAATTGGACTGTATTTGAAACTTTGCACAATAAAAGGGAAACAAACCAGCAAAGAGGGGAAGGGACCTCACTTCTGTTTTTGTCTGCCCAGCCAGGAAATTGTCCATTCACAGGGTTACAGGATGGGCATGAACAGGATGATCTAAATCAGTTTCCAGGGATCCTGAAAACAAAACAAAAAACCAAATAGACAGTAAAGTTCCTACTCTAGAGATGCTAACCTCTTGGTCTGGGCTGGACCTCAGCACCAGTCTCTTCTAAGTAAGTGGAGACTCTGTGTTTCTGAGGTGAAGTGTCCCCTCTGTG
The DNA here is from genome assembly GCA_006410935.1 of Redunca redunca. Classification (NCBI taxonomy): domain Eukaryota; kingdom Metazoa; phylum Chordata; class Mammalia; order Artiodactyla; family Bovidae; genus Redunca; species Redunca redunca. The sequence goes on from SJYQ01005112.1 coordinate 111,993, forward strand.
GGGCACAGGACAGCGTGGGCCTGCTGTCTTTGTGACGATGATGACATGTACTATCTTCATGATTTAGGCAACTGTGTGAGAGATCCCACTTTAATTTTCTGCAGTTAAAGCTACTTTATATCAAGTCCCCATTTTCTGAATAAAATTTGGTAATTTCAGGTTAAAGTAAGTGAATTCCCAGTCTCTTCTTCCCAGGATGCATTTACCAATATCATGGAGAGCAAGCAGCTTTATCTATAGTCCACCAACTTAAATGTTTGTTACATCCCAAAACACCCTTGCAAAAATCCTTGGCCGCATTATCTGGGCGCTGTGGCACAGCCAAGTTGGCTCATAAAATTAACCATCACAGTGGCCCTTAACTCCAGAGGCTGATGATGGTGTTCTGCACTGGCCTGCTGATGACGTGACCTGGCCACGGTGACCCTTAAATAGCGGTCCCTTCTCTTGGGGGTCTGCCACACTTACAGGGCTACCATTTGTGCCTCAGACTGGAAGAACACAGGTCTCTCTGGCATCCCAAATCAAGCCTGTGCTAAAACACTCTGCCTTCTTCTTGATCCTACAGTGGAAGGGAGAGATTGCCCGCACCCACCAGCTCTGTTCTTTCTCTAAGGCTGGCCAATCCAAAGGCACAGAATTAAAAATAACTCTCTCCAGAGTCAGCCGGGGTGAATTCTGGGAGCTCTACTGTGAAAGCACATTCGTCAGGGGCTTGCAAGCCTGTCCAGTCCCGCCTTCCACCTGCTAGTAGGCGACAAGAAGTGAGCTGCTGAAGCAAGTCGCCTGTGGCCTCTGGGCATTGTATGTGACTTCAGAAGACATCCGCATCTGCTCCAGCTTCTAGACTCTTCCTGAGGGGATGGGTAGTTGTGGGCCAGCTGTGCCTGAGAACTCCAAATGCTCTTTCACCTTCCAGAGACAGGGGTTCATGTCACACTAGACCCTTTCCAAAGACAAGTCCCCTCTGACCTTGGGAACACCATGAATTCTTTCCTTTGTCAGAGACAGTGTGGCCAGGACTTGCACGGCCACGAAGAGAATATAAATCCCAGGCTGGGATTCCCTGACCCTTGCCTGCTCGCCTCCCGTCAGGGTCTGCATTCATCTTCTTCCTTTGTTTTGCACCCCGGGAGCAATAAGGCCCTTACAGCCAGCATTTATTCACTTTTTCAACATTTCCTCAATGCCTTCTGAGCTCCTGCCCTGCGTTGGGTGCTGGGAACATAAGGCTAAATGAGCACTGGGCAGTGATCTTGAGGGGCCTCCAGTGTAAGGAGGCCACTGGAGCAGACAGAGTCAGAGCCCCGTGCATCCCCTCGGGCCCCATTTCATCTTTGCCATAGTCAACACCGTGCTTTCAGTAGCACGGGGGCACCTGCCTATCTTCCTGGAGCCTGGTGCTGGGGCGACTGGAGCCACTGTGCAAGGATGTGCCTTGGGCTTATACCTTCCTTCTCCAACCCTGGCTGCCATTAACCAGTGCCCATTGGGTACTGAGTGTGGGAACCCAGCCCCCCACCTTGAGTTGAGCCAATTCTGAGGCATAGTTTACCCTCCTGAGGTCCCCTGTGGAGTCAGCTTGAAGCCACCCTGTTTTACTTTTGCCCAAGATCGCCTCTTTTCTTCCTGTCCTGTCTTCCCACTCCCTCGTGTATCTTTCCTGGAGACTTTCCTTCATAAATCATTTGCATGAGATTTCTCCTCCCAAAGTCTGTTTTTGGGGAGTCTGTCCTAAGGCAGTCAGAGAAACCTAGTTAGAAAAATATAAAACCACATGATCAGATTTAAGGGGTGCTGGGAACATAGCTCTAGGACACAGAGGAAAGTATAGCAGGGAAGTTCTGGCACATCGTGAGGCTAGGCTTGTGGACACGCATCTGTTATCTATCTGGCTGCCTGGTTCAGAGCCCTTTATCTCAGTGGGTCTGGCTGGAATGCAGGATTCTACCACCGAAGTTGAGAAGCCCAATTTCCCCATTTTCTGCCTTCCTGGTAAGAAGGGCAAAGTCCCCCAGACTTGCCCACCTGCACGGTCTGTCCAGTCTCTGCAGCTGCCCAGTCTCATTTCCTGGATAGGTGGTGGGGGT
>SJYQ01005112.1:114090-153879 GCA_006410935.1 Redunca redunca
GGGGGGGGGGTGGGGGTAGGGCCAGCCTTTGTGGGGGGTATTGGTTGAACACACACCTATGGCTTCCTGTGCTTGGTAGTGGGAGCAGAAGGGTGGTCCTTGGGCTGTTTTGCACTGAAGTCTTGGCTGTGGTTCTGACTGTGATTTCCTACATTTCCCCCCACCTGCCCGGCCACTGTCTCCAGCCTTCTAGGTGATTCTTTCAGCTCCCCGATATCCTCTGATAAGCTATTCTACTGCTTATGTCACTGAGGGACAGACTCTGTTGAAACCAAAAGCCTTGACTGGGTCCTTAAGTCAGCAGTTTGGGGGGTACTGAGGGAGAGGACAGGTAGGGGCGTGTGGAAAGGCACAGAGGGGTAAAAGGGCACTGGCACTTGGCAGTCTGGAGTTACTGGGGATGCAGTCAGCGATGGGCTGGAGAGGGTCATGGTAGAAGGCTCTTACAGGCTCTGCTGTGGAGATGGGATTACAGTTTTTCAATCACTCCCTGCTTCAAAATGTAACCCAAATTGGGTGGGGGGATGGACTTTTGCCACTCTATAACCTAAACTCTGATGTAAAATAAACAGCAGTATATTTCATTCACAAACAAATATTTCTGCAACATCTGCTGCCTCTAAACTCCTGAGTTCTTGGGTTCAGAACTGTTATGGAGAAAGGATCCCCCCCCATTTATCTTAAATTTTAACCCTTCTCACACAAGGGGAGCCAGGGGATGGGGATGATGCTTTTAAAAGCAGTTCACATTCTGTGTCTAATTTGGCTGCATTATTTTCATCATCTCATTTTACAGATGAGGAAATTGAGGCTCAGATAACTTAGAGGGTTCTTTGAGGTGGCTCCGTGACACAGCACTGAACCCAGGCCTTCCAGCTCACAGAACTGAGTCTTTCAACATGCTCCTCTGAAGATTTTCTGTGCGGGTCACGTTCCAGTGTCTGCCTGGAGCACATGTGAAATACGGCTCACCTCCAGCGTGGCGATGAGGCATCAATCTTACTTCTTCTGTGTCTTTCCAGTTTGGGTGTGAGAGAAGATGTACATTCATCAGGGCTGCCTGAGACTGCTGTTAAGGACCCGACTCTAACTGATCCACAGCCTTGGGGTTTACAATTATAGGTGGATCTAACCTTGGCCGTGAGGGGCTCATAAAATGAAACTGTGATGTCCATAAGTTTGAGATGCTATGATTTACATGTTTGTGTAAATCACAGCATTTTACCGGTATCTACAAGCAGTAACCTGCTAAGGACACAGAACCTATGGGGAGAAAATTCACGTAACAGTAACAGACACTACGTACTGAACGTCTGTTACATACTGGATACCATCCTAGGTAGAAGTATGTGGTATCTACATCACCCACGAAAAATGCAGTCAGGTGTGGGCATGCTCATTTTATAGACCTAGAATTCAAGGTTCAAGATGATTTAACCATTTTTGTCTGAGGTCATATGGCTGGTGAGTAAAAAAAAGGGGTTCATACCATTCTATCTGACTTCAGAGTACCTGCACTTTCATCTACAGTCTCGTTACTCAAAGTGTGGTCCTTGGACTAGCGGCGTTGGCATGACCTGGGGCCTTGTTAGTAGCGCAGCACCCCAAGCTTAAGCCTAGAACCAGCTAATCAGAATTTGTGTTTGAACAAGATTCCCAGGAAATGTCTGTTCATGTTAAATTTCAAGGCCCCTCTCTAGGTTCCACAACGAGGCCTCATAGTTTCAGGATCTTGAGGATGGAGTTCTGATTGCCATAGTCTCAGCTGAGCATGTACAGGACAAAGTCTCATGGAGCACCTTCCTTCCCCTCTCTGTGTAGGAAGTTCTACTTTAGTTCTACTGAAGTTCTACTTTAGCCCCACATCTTTTGCACAGGTTCTAAACTGCTGGAGAGGAGCCAGAATCTCTTAAAGGGAGGGTAACCTGGGCTGTGATATTCGGTTTGGCCAGCAGGGGGCACTGCAGCATCTGCGGAGGCAGCCCCTCCTGCCGCAGGAAAGGACAGGTGGGAGTCTGGGACCATGGCGACAGGAGGGGTGTAACGCAGGAAGTCATGCTACTTGTATGATCCACAGCCTCAGGGTTTACAAGGTGGATCTAACCTTGGCCGTGAGGGGCTCATAAAATGAAACTGTGATGTCCATACGTTTGAGATGCTATGATTTACATGATTGTGTAAATCACAGCATTTTACCGGTATCTACAAGCAGTAAGCTGCTGAGGACACAGAACCTATGGGGAGGAAATTCACGTAACAGTAACAGACACTAGGTACTGAACGTCTATTACATACCGGATACCATCTTGGTAGAGGTATGTGGTATCTACATCACCCACGAAAAATGCACTCAGGTGAAAAAGCCCTGCCCTCTGCTTGCTTAGCTTGGGGAACCTGAGCTGTGGCCCAGAGGTGTAGGGGGTTTTTGTTGATATGTGTGTTTCAGGGTAAATGATGGCCTTAAGTTAAGTGTTAGTTGTTCAGTCGTGTCTGACTCTTTGCGACCCCATAGATTGTAGCCCGCCAGGCTCCTCTGTTTAAGGTATTCTCCAGGCAAGAATACTGGAATGGGTTGTTAGTCCCTTCTCTAGGGTATCTTCCTGACCCAGGGAACGAACCCAGGTCTCCTGCGTTGCAGGCAGATTCTTTATTGTCTGAGCCACCCAGAAAAGCCCTGCACCTCTCCACAGCCTGTAAACCTGTGGACGCGGGAGCATGTGGACAGGGGACGGGGGTCCTGGGTTCTAATTCTGCCTTTGCAGACTCCCAGTGTCATTCTGGACCTGGGGTCCTTGCTCAGCTATCTGAGGAATAAGCTGCAGAAGGTCACCTCAGGTCTATTCACCTCTATAATATTTTGTGAAGTCATAATCAAAATGCCCCAAGAGAACATTGTCTGTTTAAAAGAATTATTTTGTTAAATCAAACTGTGCAAATCTAATTATCACTCCTTAAGTCATCTATAATTCATCTTAATTCATTCATTTTATAACTTTCACTTTTTTTCTGCCTAATCTTTTTTTGTTTTTTTTTTTTTTTGGTACAAAAATGAATAGGTAAAATATGAAAAGAAATAACAACAAAACACAGATTTAAGTTGCCAAATACCACAAGCACCCTCAAGTTCAAAAAGATGGTATAATGTTTTCACTAAATAGCTCTTTTTAACACACCTCTATGGTACTTTCAACTTCCTACATATCTTGGCTTCATACTCTTTGATTATATCTCTGTCAAATTGTCATTTGATAATATTTTGCAAATAAATTAAAAAGATAAGATATTGCTTCCTCCAACAGAGTTGATAAAAATTTATGTTTTAATCTTGATATTTGGGATGTGTAAACATCAGATGGGTTTCCCTGGTGGCACAGTGGTAAAGAATCCACCGGCCAATGCAGGAGACACAGATTTGATTCATGGGTTGGGAAGATCCCCTAGAGTAGAAAATGGCAACTCACTCCAGTATTCTTGCCTGTAAACACATCCTGTGGACAAAGGAGTCTGGCAGGGTACAGTCCATGGGGTCACAAGTTGGACACAGCTTAGCAACCAAACAACAACAAGCATCAGACACAGATACAGTGTAGTATCACTGCAGGATTGTGTTGTACAAACAGGAAAATGGAAGCAATCGTATTTTAGCCAATTCCCATTACCCCAAAGAAAATATACAGTGCATTTATAACTTTATACCCAGTCTTCTTAAGTGTCTTCTTGAGAGGAGAGAACCTCCATTTGAACTAATGTCAATGAGAATGCTGGCCTCCACCATCAATTGTATATATCTGATGATTTGAAGACTTTTTCACTGATTGAGTTCTGGCTCAGGACATTTTAAACCTTGCTTCTCCTCTAGCAAGTCAGCACACACAGTATGGAAGCTGTTCCTATACTCCTGCTTTCTCCAAAGCTCTGAAGGAAATCCCAGCTGAGATTTCATCGCTGGTGTTGAAGGAGTTTCACCTGCAGGAGGCAATGTGGGTCCCTGTCTACGGCTGAACAAGACTTTGATCTCTTCTGCCCCTAAAAGGTGTCCGTAGAGGATGGGACCACTTGAAATATTTCTTTCACAGCTGGGATTCCTCTTTACCTCTTCTGAGCTGGTTCAAACCTCAGTGCCATTTCCCTCCTAGCTCATGTGTCCTTTCTTTCCGTTAACTGCTTTTCTCAACAAGTTTCCAAAGTTTGGAACTATGAGTAGGCTTGGGAAGGAAAGAGCTTCATTCTACTTTTCCCTCTCAGGGACTAACATAAATGGAAGCTAATGGTTTGGTTATTCTCTTTTTCTAGAGAATATTTCTTAGGTAGACTTCCCTGCCTCTTCCCTGTCCTGATGATTCTCTGCCTCTTTTTGTTTGTTTATGCTTTTAAATTACACCTCAAATGAGGATGTAGAGAGTTAACTTCAGAATGAGGGATATGCTATGGGACAAATGACCCGACTTCTTTGAAAAAGAAATGACATAAGAAAAATATTGGGGGTGGGGAAGTAACTTCTGGATGAAAAGAAACTTAAGAGACATATCAACTGAATGTGGTATCTGGACACTGTTTGGATCTCCATTTGAACCAATAGCCTATAAAAAGGACATTTGTGAAATATGTGGTCTGGAAGTCAGCTGATACTAAGGAATTTTTGTTAACTGGCTGGGTTGGAGCGATAGTTTGGATTATGGTTCAGCAAATTCTCTTACTACTACCTGTATCCCTCCCAGCGGAAGGGCCCCTACAGATAAGCAGGAGGCAGGTGCAGAGTTCTAGAGAGGCAATGGTAGTGGCCTCAGTCCATGGGGCTGTGATAGGTTAGTGGGGTTAGATGCAATTTTCTCTGCCTGATTTCTCCCATCATCTCCTCCCACTGTTACACCTTTTCCTGCCCTTGGGCTGTCCTTTCTCTTTTGCTTTCCTTAGGAAGCTCTCCTTGTGGCCTTACTGTTCTCTATTCTCCACCCTACTCTTGACCTTCCTCCTCCAGGCAGCTGTCTCTACTGAAGCACCTGTTGTTGCCCCTTCCCTGGAAGTCCACTGTACACCCTGAATTTGTATGCATTAACATACAGGTCAGCCTTTGATCACCTGCTCATCCCCCCAGTTGGACATGGGGCTCCTTGAGGAAGGGCAAGACCTGGCTATTATGTATGCTGCCCCCTCTTATTCTACATGCTCAGAGAGGGTTTGCTGATTGAAAAGTATATCAAGTAAAGATATTTTACCCTGGAACATATATCTGCATAGAGATGGGGTGGCCGCAGCAGTGCCTGTACCCACTGGAGGTGAGTTTGGAGGCGGTGAGAGCACCAGATGGGGACCTGCAGACCCCCTGGAGGATGAGTGATGTAGCTTTGTTTCATCAAGTTGCATCCCTGATCATGGCACTTCAGAGATGCTCCCTGGGCAGACAAAACATCTGTCAGCCCCACTGCAGGGGTTCTCCCCCTCGGGCACCCTGTAGACTCACAAGGAGTGCTGAGAAGTCAGTTCTCTTGTATAGCCCTCCCTGCCCCTCACAGACTCATTAAAACAAAATCTATGGAGGTAAGCTGTGGACCTAGGCATCTTATTTTTAAAAATTCATCTAGATGATTCCAACTGCAGCCGAGGTTGAGAAGCACTGGGCTGTGGAAATCTTTGCCCCACTACAAAGATGGGATTTAATGGAGTCATTTACAAAGCTGCCAGCTGTTCCTTGTAGGCTGTGCCAACAGAGAGAACAAGCTTATAGTTTTTGATTTCTATGAAATATGGTGAATAATCCTAACAGTAAGCAAGGGAAGGTTCTTAAAGCCACATGCTGCAGGAGAAATTCAGAGGGGTGGGAAAATTACCTTTTCGCAGAAGGGAAAAGGGGCTGGTCAAATATTTCCGACACTTTTACCTTCTTTGTTTGGGAAGGAAACTGGAGCGTGCAGTGGAGAGAGGGTACAGCGGGCAACAGGGTAGGAGGAAGGGGACCTAAGGAAGAGCATCACCCTTGAAATTTGTAGTTAAAGGAAGAATTAAGTCTTAGGAGGACTTGGTTACTTGGAGCCCAGTGTTCCCAACCTACCACTTCTCTCTGCTTTGGAGTTAAAGTGCTCAGAGGATGTGACCCAGTGAGATGTGGCTGGGAGCTGAGGCAGGTGAGGTTGGCTGATGGGTGCTGGTAAAAGGAGAGAGTACCAGCCAGCTTGTGGCCCTCTTTTACCACAACCAAGGGTCTGTCTCCTTCTTAGCACTTGCTACCCTAGCGGACCACTGGGTGGGTAAAAGGGATGAATTACTTACACGATACTTGAGGTACAAAAAGGGACACATGTCCTAAACTTCCTAAATAATATAAAATCCAGCCCTGAAGTTCTGCCCACGAGGTCTTGCCATTCCTGGGTTCTCCTCAGACAAGTGCCCGGGGGCTTCCATGAACCACGGTGGCTGCCTGTGCCCCTTGCTCTGCTCCTTTTGCTGATGACATCACTGCTTCCCTGGGAAGGACCCTGTGATGATGATCTGGCTCCTATTAGGAACAGAAACCCAAACCCTCCCTTTCTGCAGCCCATCTTAAAGGGCTGAAATAATTCTTTCAACCCTCAGCATTTAAAGCTGCCAGCTCTTCTGCTAAGACTAGCTGTTCTCATTGGATGCCTCTGGGGAACTTTAAAAACTGATGCTTGGCTCTCACCTCCAGCTTCTCTGACTTAATTGGTCTGGATGCAGTGTGGGCATAGTGATTTTTAAAAGTTCCAGGTGACTAACTTGCAGCCAAGGTTGAGAACTTCTGCCAGCCCAGTTTCTCTTCACTGTGTATACAGAGAACATTCACAAACTCAACCGCCTGCAGAGGGTGAGTGGTTAACATCAGGATTATTTGGGGTCTCTCACCTGCCCACATCCAGTGTCTTTAAAAGCCTTGTGTAGGCTGAAAACAGTGGCTGCAGGGTGACCCTCAGTGGGCAGTGAGGGACCATTCACTCAAAAATTTTACAACAAAAACTTATTCTTGTACGTATCCTCTAGGTAAAAGAAACCCAAGACTTCAGGAATGAATGCCTTAAATATCTCTTTAGGGGAATAAGACACAGTTATAGTATATTTAAGCTAAACAAAGTTATAGTATATTTCTAGCAAATATGTAGTTTATTTCTAAATGGGGGCTTCCCAGGAGGCTCAGTGGTAAAGAATCTAGCTGCAAAGTGGGAGATGTGAGTTCAGGCCCTGAGTTGAGACGATCCTCTGGAGAAGGAAATGTCTACTCACTCCAGTATTGTTGTCTGGGAAATATCATGGACAGAGGAGCCTGGTAGGTTATACAGTCCATGGGGTCACAGAGTCGAACACAACTTAGTTATTGAACAACAACCACAGCATTTCTTTTTTTTTTTTGATTATCCAATCTTTATGTTTATTTTTTTTTTTTACTTTTAAAATTTTTATTTTAACTTTAGTTTACTTTACATTACTGTATTGCAACCACAGCATTTCTAAATGAGGTTATAGTGTATTTATAACAAATCATCCTGCTACACTGGTTTACCCACCTTCAATACCAGTTCCGCAAGACCAGGGATGAATTTCCTGCTATACTGATACTGTACAGGCCAGAGGCTGGCACTCAGCCAATGGTTGTTGCAAGAACAGATGAATGCCTGGATGGGTGGATGGATGGGTGGATACATGATGAGTATATGGATGGATGAAGCAGAATTGCTGCCTCCGGAGAGGCTCTGGAACACCAGCCTCTCACTCGGGGTTTATGGTTCTTTTCACAAGCCAGAACTGGCAAGGGACATCTGAAAGCAGGGTAACCTACAAATTCAATTTTTTAAAAGGCCAGAATTTCAGAACCCCGGAAAGCTTTATTTTAGCTATTCACACAGTTGCAATTTAAGATTTTAGAAGAGTAGCCATCTCGTCAGCTTCTCTGTCTTGTGATGTGCAGGCCCCATGACTGAGGAGTGGAAAGCAAATGTATTCCAATGAAAGCCATCAGCCTCAAAGAGTGACCTTTCCGATACAATGATTCATAAGAAAAAAATGCCGCAATGAAAAGAAAAAGATTCCTTTCATTTTTTTACCAGCTACTTTTATTCCTAGAAGAAATACCTTTCAGCTGCCCTCTCCTCCCCTATTGTGTTGGCCTTTTCTCTGCAACAGGTACAGAAGGAAATCTCCCAGGACAAAGACACCTCGAGCTGGTGAGGGGAGATGGAGGATGTGAGGTGGCCATTGTCGATTCCCATCCTGACCTGGTTTTGCCCTGGCTATACCTGATCTGTTGGCAGACCTGCAGGCTTCTCACCTCTCTTCCTAGTCAGTGAGAAGAAAGTGGCCTGTGTCCAGCGTCACAGGCCCCCTCCAGCCAGGGATGGTGCATCCCAGGATGGGCTGTTGGTAGAACTGTGTCTCAGATGACTGAAGGGTTCTTCTGTTTGCTCTATGAGAGCTTTCAGAACTTGATATTGGTCAAGGCTTTAAGATGGATCGGGGGGTGGTGGAGAGGTTGTAGGAACTCCTTGGTCAACAGTCTATTGACCCTTGATCCTTTCCCAGGGAAGGGGCTGAGGCCCCCTGAACCCTGTTTTTAGACATCATCATGAATGGTAAAGCCATGCCTGGTGGGGCATCAGTGCTCTGCCCCTGTCTGCAGTAGTGAGTGCACCAGATGATGGCTGAGGGATGCCCAACGTGGAAACATCCTAAGGAGAGGGGCATCAGCTGTCCTTCGTCAACACCTGCAGGGCTGGATGTGAGGACCTGAAGGACCTGGTGAACCCACAAGGCGTATCCTCTTTTGAGGACATGAGCTTTCTGTTCGAGTCCTGCTCTGTGCTGGGCTCTGTGCTTTACACGTTTTATTTTCTTTAATCCTCACAGCAGCCCCTCAAATGAGCGTGGTCACCTCTTCTTAGAGAAGCGGATACAGAGGCCCAGAATCATACAGCTAGTAAGTGAATGAACCATGCTTAAAATCATGGCATGTTTAATGAAAAACCTAGTGACTGACACCCAAGGGCCCTGTAGAAATTCCAGAGGCTCCACAGGGCAGGAGTAGGAGAGGTGGGAGGAGGAACACATGGGCAGGACAGCGACCTTGTCAGGCTGTGTCAGGAAGAACAAAGCTCCTGAGAGTCTGAGGCTCAAGATTAATAAGGACAGGTTGGGCTCAAGGGCCTATTAATTTTGTCTGGAGTTAGCTGAACAAGGACAGTATCTGAAATGTTAAGTTTGGGGCAAGGGTAACAGCCAGCGTCAAAAGAACACTGTTTTGCTTCCCATTCCCTGTGGGGTGCACCCATTTATATACTGACTCAATTTGGATGGAAGAACCAATACAAAGGGATCATTAAAGACTCTCAGAGGCAAGCTGTATCATTTATATAAAATGAAGAGTTTTAACAGGAATAAATTCTGAGATTACCACTAGGACAGTAACAGCAGATAGAAAGGTACAAGTCAGAAGGATCAGAGCTTTAGGACCTACATCAAAAGGCTCGAGGGGTTTGGTCCCAGTGCTCCTGACAGTATGGGGCCTACCAGAAGAAGCAGTGGAACCACAAACTGATGTGTGTTTTCGTGCTATGGAAATCTCATCTGGGGGTTGCATGGTTCAGATGCTGCTGCTGCTGCTGCTGCTGCTACTAAGTCGCTTCAGTCGTGTCCAACTCTGTGCGACCCCATAGATGGCAGCCCACCAGGCTCCCCTGTCCCTGGGATTCTCCAGGCAAGAATACTGGAGTGGATTGCCATTTTCTTCTCCAATGCATGGATGCATGCTAAGTTGCTTCAGTCATCTCCAACTCTGGGCAACCCTATGGACAGCAGCCCTCCAGGCCCCTCTGTCCACAGGATTCTCCAGGCACGAATACTGGAGTGGGGTACCATTTCCTTTTCCATGGTTCAGATGATGTTTGGTGAATTGGAAAATGCATAGATAAGGATTCATTCATTCTTTCTTTCAAAAATACTAGTGTGTCAGTGCCAGGCTCAGGCACTCATAGATTCCCTAATGAAAAGTGAAAGTATTAGTTGCTCAGTCATGTCTTACTCTTTGTGACCACATGGGCTATAGCCCACGAGACTCCTCTGTCCATGGAATTCTCCAGGCAAGAATACTGGAGTGGGTTGCCATTCCCTTCTCTCCAGGGCATCTTCTCAACCCAGGGATTGAACCTGAGTATCTCACGTTGCAAGCAGATTCTTTACCACCCAAGCCAACAAGAAAACCCTTTCTTAATGTACAGACTGATAAACAAGTATGGGAATAACAAGACTGATTCAGATCCTAACATAAGTGCATCACAAAATTCGAACAGGGGGAATGTCAGAAGTAACTGGTGAGTGGAGGTTACTTTTGATTGGGTGCCCAGGAAAGCCCTGCTTGAGGAGGTAACATCTGAGCTGATATATGATTGATGAGAAGGAGCCAGTCATGTGGAGGTCCAGGCAAAGGTAACAGCAGTGGTGGACAGCTTGATGCAGGAATCAGCCTAGTGAAGAGGAGGAATAAAGGAGTGAGCTTCAGTCCTCTATTGATGGGGAGTATGGCAGGGATGGCTAACTGCTCAAAAGGCGTTTTTCTTCTGCTGAGCACCCAAGTCTTGTATATTTTCGAGCCACCCTAATATTAGGTGTGTGACTGTCTGGTTATGTTTCAGCCAATGGAATGCAAGTACAAGTAATAGTCCCTCTAGTCTTGGCTTCTGAAACCCACCTCTGCCCCCATGCCTACTCTATGTATGTTTTCCTTCTGTTGGTTTGAAGGTGATGAGTAAAGTGTTATTAAGAGCCTTGTTTTGAAGGTTTTAAAATTTTTATTGTTAGTTTACTTTTTAGAAGATCAGATCAAGGTTTCTGTTTGGGATATACTAGGTTTGAGAGGCCATTAGACATCCACAAGAATTTGTCGACCAAGAGGTTAGAAGGCACGGTCTACAAGATTACTTTCACTCCAACACCAATTGCAAGTTCGGGGACTTTAAAAACTGCCTTGATATTTAATAATTCACTAGAAAGATTCACAGAATTCACTGAAAGCCATTCTATTCATATTTATGGTTTGCTACGAGGAAAGAATACTGATTGAAATCAGCCAACAGAAGAAGCTCATAGCAGAGTCCAGAAATACCAGAAGTGGAACTTACATTGTCCTCTCCCCATGGAGTCAGGACAGCATTGTTCTACTGGTAATGTGAACAATATGCGTGAAATACTAATGACTGGGGAAGCTCATCTGAGCCTCAGTATTTGGAGTTTTTATTGGCATCAATTGTGTAGGCATGATCGATTGCTCATGTGACCGATCCTAACTTTCATTCTCAGTGGCTCACCAATACCACATAACTCAAATTTCCTAACCCGAAATCTCATTGTTAGACTATTTTGCATGACCCAAGGCTCTTAGGCAAATAAAGATACTCCTTTTAGGCATGACATTTTCAAAGGCTTAAAGATAACCTCTCAGAAGCAAAGGGCAGAGGCTAGACTTCTTTTGGGGCAAGGTTAAATTCTGCACAACATCCAAAAGGAAACGTGAGGTGAACAGTTGGGTATATAAATCTGGATCTCAATAGAAATGTCTGAGCTAGAGCTAAAATAGTTGGGGGTGGTCTTAGACATAGGGATGTTATTAACAGCCAGGGGTAGATAGAGGAAATTTGAGGGCCTTGAACAAATCCTGAGCACCCACCATTTGGAAGTATCCAAAGAGCCTGAATCAACAGAGGACACCAGTTTAGTATCAGCCAGTGAGGTAGGAGAAAACTAGATACTTTCAGAGAGCTTCTGGTATATCTATCTATCTATCTACCTATTTACCTATCTATCTACTTACTTATCTACCTATGAAAATGGTTAAAGGTATCAGAAAACTCGAATACAACAGAGTTTAAAGGAAGAATAATTTATTAGTATTTAATGGAATGTTTAATATGCATTAAAACTTATGCTTGCATTGTGCACAATCTCTTTGAGCTATCTTCTCCTGTAAATCCCCCATTTTATGAAAATAACTAACATTTAGTAAGTGCTTAATATGAGTTAAGGCGGGTGTTCAATTATGCACAAGACTCTATGAGATATCTTCTCTATTAAATCCTCCACATTACAGAAAGGCATTATGGCTTAAGAGAGTAAAATAACTGGACCAGGGCCAAACTAGATTCTCTCCACACCTGCCTGACTTCAGAGGTCTTGTGATTAAGCACAAGGCAACACAGCTTCAGTCTGGGCACTGGGGACTGAGGACGGAATGAGGAGGGAGGGCAAAAGTGCTTCCTGCAGGGCTGCCATTTAGAAGCATATAGATGGTTCAGCAGGTGAAGAATTGCCTGCAATGCAGGAGACTTGGGAGACAAGGGTTTGATCCCTGGGTAGGGAAGATTCCCTGGAGGAGGAAAATGGCAACCCACTCCAGTATTCTTGCCTGAAAAACCCCATGGGCAGAGGAGCTTGGTGGGCTACAGTCCAAAGGGTGGCAAAAAGTCAGGCACAAAAGAGTGACTAAGAACTACAGAACTGTTCTGCGTAGCAGCAGAGGGCAGAGAAGGGCCCAGCCTGGTCTGCTGAGACTTCATTTCACACAGAGAAGATTGCTGGGGTCTAGGGCTCTCTGAGTCAGGCTCAGGGGGTGTGGGAGGTGTGCAGGCTGGGTGAGCCTTGGTCACAGAGGGTAGACGTGTGTCCTCTCTCCAGCTGACCTGCTGTTCCTTTTATGTGGACCCCATGCTTTCTGAATCATTACGTGTAACCCAAATACCACAATCCCCACTCCTCTAAAGTTTTTCTTCTGAGACCTTCACTGCCGTTGGGGACATACTTGTGTTGTTGCCATATAAAGCTATACTGAGCACTAATTATATGCCAGGTGCTGTGTTAGAAGTGTCTCAACAACCCAGTGAGGTTCTTATTATTCCCATTTAAAGGTGGGAGGAGAAAAAAATGAAGCCTGAAGCTACTGTGTTTCTCTATGAGAAGCATCCTACAAAATGTGATTATCCCCAGCTCCAAACCAAGCGTGGCATCTAGGCTAGTACCTAATTCTTAGGCTTGCCCATGCATGGAGGAAAATGGGATATTGAATACTTAAAAGACATTATTGTCACATTAATGCAGAAGCTTGGAGTGATCACAATGTGAAATTTACCTGGTAGCTCAGCAGTGAAATTGCAGCTAATTAATTTTGCCTGACTTGATAGAATCCTCCTCAGTCTTTAATCGTCTGTCTGCATTTTGCCAAAAGATGAGTGGGGGGATATGGATGGAAATGTAGTCTGTAACTTGCAAAGTAGCTTCTGTATGTGGCCACTTGGCATTTCCTCTGTAGGCCACACTGGGTATTCAAGCACAGATATTCTCTTCTCGTGGGGGTCTGGGTGGAAAGAAAGCTGAAGGCTCTTAGGACTGTAGAGTAATTGAAAATAAAGAATCTGGAGAAGGAAGCACAAGGGGATTTAAGAGTCTAGGTGTACAGATTTGGTGGAGAAATTCAGAGAATAGTTTTCAAGCTGGAAAGATTCTTTGAAATCATCAATTCTATTCCAAACCTCCTTTATAAAATTGTGATTGTCTTTAAGTTAATTTGGACTGACCCTGGGAACTTGACCCAGGAGGATCAAGTTTGGACAAGGACCCTGGAGCCTACCGTCCAGGGCTTGGTAAAGCCCAAGGGTTGAGGGTGACATCTGAAAATAATCTGTGGCTGCAACCATGAGGAACAGCATCTGATCCATTTAGATCTGACTGAACCATGCCTGACCACATCTAGATGCATTGGCTGGTGGAGGGACCCCTGTTAAGCCAAGGTTGGGGTTCCAGCCTGGGCTGCTGAACCTCCTTAGGTCTCAAGCTAAGGGAGCACAGCAGCAGGGGTCCCTCCAGCCATGACTACAAGTCCCCAAAGCATGCCAAAGCTCCTTCTGGGGAACCTTCTAGAATGTTTGCTGTTTTGCTGGTCAAAACCAGGGCCCTTCCCAAACTTAAGCCATTTCTCAGAATTCTCTCTCTCTCTTTTTTTTTTTTTTGCTGTGGACCATTTTAAAGTCTTTATTGAATTTGTTACACCATTGCTTCTGTTTTTTTATGTTTTAGTTTTTTTGGGCTATAAGGCATGTGGGTTTTTAGCTCCCCGACCAGGGATTGAACCCACACCCCCTGCATTGGAAGTTGAAGTCTTAATCACTGAGCCACCAGGGATGTCCCTCAGAATTTTCTTTTCTTCCTTTGCTTGACCCTGTCTCTTTTAATGCTCCCATTAGCCATCCTGTTCTATAGCTTGATAAGAAGCAGTCTTCCCATCTCTCTCCATTCTTGCTGGTTCTACCAGTTGGTCTCCAGCCCCCTGGGAGCACCAGTTCATGAAGGGTTGAGCTTCCCAAGAAAAGGAATTTGAGTTTAGAAGTGTTGGAGAACCCCTGAAGGTTTCTTCCCCTTTGTTAGATTCTTTGTAACTCAATAACATTTATTTTTATAATGGTGGTTAGATTTACAGAAAAAATTGCCAAGACAGAACAGAGAATTGCTGTGTACATCTCACCCAATTCCCCCTATTATTAACATTGGGCATTAGTGCAGTGATTTTGCCACAGTGCATGCATGCTCAATTCCTCAGTTATGTTTGACTCTTTGAGACCCCATGGACTACAGCCTGCCAAGCTCCTGTGTCCATGGAATTTTTCTAGGCAAGAATACTGGGGTGGGTTGCTATTGCCTTCCCCAGGGGATCTCCCTCACCTAGGGATCAAAGCTGTGTCTTCTGTGTCTCCCATATTAGCAATGGGATCTTTTACCACTGAGCCACCTGAGAAGCCCTGTCACAGTGAATGAATCAATATTGATATATCATTATTAACTACAGTTTGTACCTCATTCAGTCTTCCTGAGTTTTTATCTAACGTCCCTGGTCCACTTCAGGATCCCATCAGGGATATCAGACTTCATTTCATTGCCATGTCTCCTTTGGCTGCCCTTGGCTGTGACAATTTCTCAGACCCACCAAAGTCTTTTAAATAGGGGTGATATCTGGTCAGATTTGTGCTTTGGAAAACTCTGGCTCTAGAGTGATGGAAGGTAGGTATCCTCTTAGAGATGGGTCTCAGGGGGTCTGCTGGAGTCTAGGCTCTGACCACTAGTCTGCAGGGCAGGGGTCTGGAGCAGGGACTATGACGCTTTCTGTCCCTGCCAGAAGCATTGTCAAGAAACCTTCTCTTTTTATCTAGGTTTTTAGATTTTTAGTGTATAATTGTTCAATTTATTATTATTTATTTATATTGTGTCTGTTGCTAGTTCCTATTTCATTCTGTTGTTTATTTTAATATTTCCCCCTTCTATTTAGATAGGTTTTGTCAAAGTTCTATGCTGTTAATTTATCAAACAACTAGCTTTTGGCTTTGTTAAATGTCTATTTTTTATTATTAATTTCATTTATTTTTGCCTTTACATNCAATTTATTAGTAATATGTAATCCTGTTTCCTGATACAGAAGGTTTTGAACTTAAATTTTTGTTTATAATTTCTAATGTTATTATTTTCTGAGTAGAGAATATTCCTCTGTGATACTGAGTCCTTAGAATTTTCTGACACCCCCATGGCTTAACACATGCTCATTTCTTGGTGCATATTAAGTGTTCAATTAAAAAATTTCATTTTATATTTATTGGGTGTGAAGTCCTCTATATTCAATACCTGCATTATTCATATACTCTATATTTTTGCTCAATTTTATTGCTTTATTTATCAGTTTCTGGGAGTGAGTATTAAGTTATCAGCTGTAACTGTAAATTTATACATTTATTCCCATAGTTCTGTCAGTTATTTCTTTATATATTTTGAAGTTATATTGTAACGTGCATGAATAATCCTAATTATTAATATATTTTCTTACTCTGCTATTCTCTGTGATCGATACATGATGTTGCTATTCTTCTTGTTTTGAGTTCTATTCTGTCAAGTGTTAAGATTGCTCTCCCAGCTTTCTTCGGCTTCATATTTGCCTGGTTTATCTTTCCATTAAAAACTTTACAAGGTTTTCTCTATTTTTTGTTTGAAAGGTGTCTAAGACAAGATATTGGTGGATAGTTTTAATGAATCCATTGTGGGGTGGCGGTCTCATTTTAAACTGTTGTTTGATCCATTTGAATTTTTAATTATTAGATTTTGTTCTTTATTTTGATTTAGCATTTGGTCTGGGAAGCTGGTCTTTAGTCAGATTTGAATTTGGATTTTAGTTTTGTTTTTTGTTACCATGAAACTAGGGATATTTTCTATGTTAACCTAATTTCTTTTATTTCTTTTGCAAATGGCTAAAACATGCATCTTGCATAGCCCTTGTGAGGTTAAATGTTTACAAAGCACTTAACAAAATAGTTGTCATATAGTAGCCATTTGATTCATCTCTCTAGTCATTTTCCTCTTTATTGAGGAAGCATATCCTACTCTTTAGAATAATATCAAAGATATTTTCCATAAAATTTGCCATATTTTGGCACTGAGTGACTCACCCCATGATTTCTGCTCCACTCAATAGCTTTTCTTAATCTTTTCTTTTTTCTGTTAGTCTCTGGATACTTTGCACCATTTGCCAATACCCAGGATGGGAGTGATTTATTTTGCCTTAACTTAAAATATGTCATGATTTATTACCTTTAATATCATTTTTCAGGGAAGATAGAAAAATACATACTCAAACTCTTTAAACCAAGGGATGAACTTCAATCTGCAGTGAATTAGTTTGGTGGAATTTAGTTCTGTTCATTCAGTGGGGCCAGACCTAAAGAATTTTTACTTTTACTTGAGGATGAATTTGGGAACATTCTCTGTTTGAAAAGAGAGGCTTGCTGTACTGTCACAGGAAACCTTTTTTTTTTTTTTTTTGGAAATTAATTTATTTATTTTAATTGGAGGCTAATTGCTTTACAATATTGTAGTGGTTTTTGCCATACATTGACATGAATCAACCATGGGTGTACATGTGTCCCCCATCCTGAACCCCCCTCCCACTTCCCTCCTCATCCTATTCTTCAGCGTCATCCCAGTGCACCGGCCCTGAGTGCCCTGTCTCATGCATTGAACCTGGACTGGCAATCCAGATTCAATTGTTCAGTTGTTCATTGAAACAATAGCATGTTTCAATGCTATTCTCTCAAATCATCCTACCCTCGCCTTCTCCCACAGAGTACAAATGTCTGTTGTGTACATCTGTGTCTCTTTTGATGTCTTGCATATAGGGTCATTGCTATCATCTTTCTAAATTCCATATGTATGTGTTAATGTACTGTGTTGGTGTTTCTCTTTCTGGCTTACTTCACTCTGTATAATCGGCTCCAGTTTCATCCATCTCATTAGAACTGATTCAAATGCATTCTTTTTAATAGCTGAGTAATATTCCATTGTGTATATGTACCACAGCTCTCTTATCCATTCATCTGCTGATGGACATCTAGGTTGCTTCCATGTCCTGGCTATTGTAAACAGTGCTGCAATGAACATTGGAGTACACATGTCTCTTTCAATTCAGGTTTCCTCGGTGTGTATGCCCAGCAGTGGGATTGCTGGGTCGTATGACAGTTCTATTTCCAGTTTTTTAAGGAATCTCCACACTGTTCTCCATAGTGGCTGTACTAGTTTGCATTACCACCAACAGTGTAAGAGGGTTCCCTTTTCTCTGCACCCTCTCCAGCATTTATTGTTTGTAGACTTTTTGATAGCAGTCATTCTGACTGGCAAGAGATAGTACCTCATTGTGGTTTTGGTTTGTATTTCTCTGATAATGAGTGATGTTGAGCATCTTTTCATGTGTTTGTTAGCCATCTGTATGTCTTCTTTGGAGAAATGTCTGTTTAGTTATTTGGCCCATTTTTTGATTGGGTCATTTATTTTTCTGGAATTGAGTTGTGGGAGCTGTTTGTATATTTTTGAGATTAAGTCTTTGTCAGTTGCTTCTTTTGTTATTGAAGGCTCATTCTGAAGGCTCATTCTGAAGGCTGTCTTTTGCTTATAGTTTCCTTCATTGTGCAAAATCTTTTAAGTTTAATTAAGTCCCATTTGTTTATTTTTGCTTTTATTTCTATTACTCTGGGAGGTGGGTCATAGAGGATCCTGCTGTGATTTATGTCAGAGAGTGTTTTGCCTATGTTCTCCTCTAGGAGTTTTATAGTTTCTGGTCTTACATTAAGATCTTTAATCCATTGTGAGTTTATTTTTGTGTATGGTGTTAGAAAGTGTTCTAGTTTCATTCTTTTACAAGCAGTTGACCAGTTTTCCCAGCACCACTTATTAAAGAGATTGTCTTTTCTCCATTGTGTATTCTTGCCTCCTTTGTCAAAGATAAGGTGTCCATAGGTGTGTGGATTTACCTCTGGGCTTTCTATTTTGTTCCACTGATCTATATTTCTGTTTTTGTGCTAGTACCATACTGTCTTGATGACTGTAGCTTTGTAGTAGAGCCTGAAGTCAGGCAGGTTGATTCCTCCAGTTCCACTATTCTTTCTCAAGATTGCTTTGGCTATTTGAGGTTTTTCGTATTTCCATACAAATTGTGAAATTATTTGTTCTAGTTCTCTGAAAAATACCATTGGTAGCTTGATAGGGATTGCATTGAATCTATAGATTGCTTTGGGTAGTATACTCATTTTCACTATATTGATTCTTCCGATTCATGAACATGGTATATTTCTCCATCTATTAGTGTCCTCTTTGATTTCTTTCATCAGGGTCTTTTGTTTCTTTAGGTAGATTTATTCCAAACTGTCTAACAAACAAAAGCCCAGGATGAGATGGCTTCACAGGTGAATTCTACCAAAAATTTAGAAAACCTAACACCTATCCTACTCAAACTCTTCCAGGAAGATAAACTGCCAGACTCGTTCTATGAGGCCAACATCACCCTAATACCAAAATCAGATAAAGATGACACAAAAAAAGAAAACTACAGGCCAATATCACTGATGAACATAGATGCAAAAGTGTTCAACAAAATACTAGCAAACAGAATCCAACAACATATTAAAAAGATCATACATCATGACCAAGTGAGCTTTATCTCAAGGATGCAAGGATTCTGCAATATTTGCAAATCAATCAATGTGATACACCATATTAACAAATTGAAGGATAAAAGCCATATGATTATCTCGATAGATGCAGAGAAATCCTCTGACAAAATTCAACATCCATTTATGATAAAAACCCTCCAGAAAGCAGGCATAGAAGGAACATACCTCAACATAATAAAAGTCATATATGATGAACCCACAGCAAGCATTATCCTCAATGGTGAAAAATTGAAAGCCTTTCCCCTAAAATCAGGAACAAGACAAGGATGCTCACTCTCACCATTACTATTCAACATAGTTTTGGAAGTTTTAGCCATAGCAATCAGAAAGGAAAAAGCAATAAAAGGAATCGAGATTGAAAAAGAAGTAAAACTCTCACTGTTTGCAGATGACATGGTCCTCTACATAGAAAACCCTAAAGATACAACCAGAAAATTACTGGAGCTAATCAATGAATATAGTAAAGTAGCAGGGTATAAAATTAACACACAGAAATCCCTTGCATTCCTATACTCTAACAATGAGAAAACAGAAAGAGAAATTAAGGAAACAATTCCATTCACAGGAAACCTTTTAAAAGTGAATCTGTAATAGAAAACTGGAGGTGGATTTTGCTGCAGCTAGAAAGTGTTTTGACTTGATTGAAGTAAAATTAATGCATTTTCAGAAAATTAAATCAAGTAAACAAGTTTGCTCAAGTGTATAGAACAGACACAGGCAAGACTAATGAGTGCTAAGGGGAGACTGGAAGTATTAGGTAATTGTTGGTACAACAGACAGTACATGAGAAAGAATTTGAGGAGGTGTAGAGGGTTGGAGATGTTCTAGGTAGACTGGGGAAGGGGCATTTAGCTGGAGAGGACAGTATACACTGAGGAACTTAGGTGTGGAACAGCGCAACCATCTGTGCACCTCCAAGTGGCTCTAAATTGGTCCTGGAGGGGCAGGAAAATGGTTACTGTTTGTGCATTTCTGGCTGCACTCAGACAGACTGGAAGCAGCAGGTGGTGCTAGCAAGCACAGTGTTTTCAGAGGTTAGTCTGCATTTCCTGAAGACCTCTGAGGCATCAAGTTAAGGGATGATTTGTTGTTCGGGGGAAGGCCACAGACAGGCAGACAAGTTGGGAAGTTATGGCAATCATCCACATGACAGACAGCAAAGACTGGCATCTCGTCATGTCATCTGGGAATGGAGAAAAGGATGTATGTTTGCATCAGATCAAGGAGACAAATTGACAGCACTTGGCTATTGATTGGATATTGGACTTCAGGACTGACTCCCACTTTCTGGAGTGAGTGACTGAACAGATGAGAAAGCCAGTTATCACGACAGAGCCTCTACAAAGAGGAGACAGTGGGGAAAACAAGGAGCTCAACTAAGGACCTGTTGAGATGAGGCTGCCTTTTCAGAAACCTTCCCCTCACCACTCAAATCTTATCCTCATTTTTATAGGGTGCTCGTTGAAACCAACTGTCACTTACCTGCCTCTGTTGTTGGCACATCATAGCAGCTCAGTTTCAAACGCGTGGCAATTTAGGGAAAGTATTTCATACATTAGAAGAGAGCCTGGAGCTAGAGCAGTCTTGGAGGGATGGCGCAGGAGTTAAAGACAGACTCAGTGTCCCGTGAGTTTTGGCTATTCAGATCCTCAGTAAACTCCTTACAGTGGACAAAACCTGCTGAATCTCTGAAGTATGGTAAGCTGGTGGGGCCAGGTGGAGGGAAGAAACCATGGCCAAAACTCATGCGGGAGATGGCTGTGAAATGGTGGGAGTCCTCTGGCCAGTATTCGACCCCAGAGGAGGCTGATGCTGAGAGCAGAAGGAGAGTGATTTCTCCCTTAAGGGCAGCCAACTGGACTGGTATGCTCAGTGCCTTCTCACTGCCCTACTTGGCCCACAGGACAATGATGGGGGCATTTGCCCCAAGGTGGGAAGAGTGAGAGGTGGAAACATGAGGAAGAGAGCAAGCCAGGCTTGTTAGGGACCACCCAGGAGTTCTGTGGTCCCCAAGTGAGGTGGTGCCTTCTCCTGCCCCACAGCCCAGCCGCTCTGTGCCTCACACTGATCTCTAGTCAGGCTCTCCTGACACCTTCCCTGGCCCCGATCCTTTTTCCAAGGAAAAGTCACTACATTGGTGGGGAAAGGAGCACTGCAGAAGAAAGATCCAGGGAAGTCTATATCACTGCCTACCTGAAAAATGAGCTAAAGTCCTCATTTGTAGTGGGTATCATTTATGTTTTAATAGAGGTTCTATAGATACTATCTCATACCCCAGCCAAATTCCTAGAATTTTGGAGATTTTAGGTCTTCTTATGGAAGGGCATTCAGTCCTGTGACAAGATGTCCTTGTTTGGGCTAATGCACGTGTTGACTTTTTCAGTTTTGTGGTTGTTCAGCTGGGGGTTTGTGTGACATGACACAGGTAGCACAGACCAGTGACACATAGCACTCTACTCAGCTGGTTGGAAGTCTGGGAATTAAAACACCCTTTGCTGTTCATCATTTGATTGATTAGGGAGGTAAAATTATTTATGAAGGTTGCTTTCACTGCAGTAGCATGGGAACTGGTTTGCTAATGAGACAGTCACAGGACATGGAGTTTTCTACATGAGGGGGGCAAAGTCATGAGGGCCAAATGCATGGATTTTAGATCCAAGTGATGTGAGGTAGAATCCTGCCCCCATTATTTATTTGTTGGGTGACCTTGACTTCCCTGTATCTCAGTTACCACACTTATAAAATGGGGGCAATGACATGTGCCTCAAAGGGCCATTGCAATGACTGGATGAGATAAAGCAAAGAAGGTACCTGCAACGCAGTAGGTACTTCATCAAGGTGACTTTTCCTCCCCTCTAGAGAAGCTGGATTGGAAGAAAGATAGCAACTAGAAGCAGATAACCTGGAACCAAGTGCCATGGCCAATCCTTCCAGCTCTGAGAAGCTCTTAGTCTCTGAGACACTTGCCTCATCTGTATGAGAGGATTAATATCATTGTTCTCTTTGATGATTTCTGACAGACGCTATGAGGTCCTCAACTTATAGTGTTGAAAATCCTTTAAGAGCCGTGAAGCTGTCTTAGTTACTGTGATGCAGGAGGATGTGTGTGAAGGGTCAGGATGGAGAGTGGAGGGTGTGAGTCTGGCTAGATAGGATTTGTAGGTGGAAGATATTCACTCAGTATCCGACAGATATTTGTTAGTATGGGCTTGTTGCTGCTGCTGCTAGGTTGCTTCAGTCGTGTCCGACTCTGTGCGACCCCACAGACGGCTGCCCACCAGGGTCCCCCATCCCTTGGTTTAAGCTACGTCAGTTCTAGGAGTTAACATGGTCCGTAGGAGTGTATGGAGGTGGGATTGACCTTGATGTTAATTCAAAGGAAGGCAGTGGGATCCCTCTTGGCATGAAGTACCCCTGAGAGGAAGACAGCATCATGGTGCAAATGCCTGGCTGCTGGTCAAGAGGCCACTATGGGAGGGGTGAGGTGAGATTGCCAGGAAGTCTGTCCTTCACTCCAGACCCTTGGGACAGATGTCTGAGCCTTAAAATAAGTGAATCTGAAGGGACTATATACTACTGATCTTCTACAAGCCAGCAGTGATCCAGGTACCAACCAGACCCGTAGTTTGAATGAACAAATGTGTTGAGTGTCTCTGTGGGACACAGAAAAGACAAGGCACTGATAGATTTGGAATTGAGGATGGCAGCGGCATTGACTTTAGTGCTTTTGGCATTGAGCTTTGGTGTCTAATGAGCATCTGGGGCTGGTTGGGCACTGGGTCGTGGGCCTCACTTTTTGAGTGGGTGA
The DNA here is from genome assembly GCA_006410935.1 of Redunca redunca. NCBI lineage: Eukaryota > Metazoa > Chordata > Mammalia > Artiodactyla > Bovidae > Redunca > Redunca redunca. The sequence goes on from SJYQ01005112.1 coordinate 136,921, forward strand.
AGGAAGGAGAAATTCCCATAAAAGTGCTAGGGGACAAGAGGCAAATTGCAGATACCTAGTGGTAGCTCTGAGGTCTCATTCTTAACACTCATGTGTGAAACCTCTTGGCCACTTTGAGAACTGGAAGGAACTTGAGAGGGATCAATGTTTCCATGGAACACATTGTGGTTGTAGTTAGGGAAGTATTTTTGATAACCAGGCTATTGTATATGAGTAGGGAATGTTGGATAGAAACAAAGATGCATGAAGCAGAGTCCTCATTCCTAATAGAACTTATAGTCTAGTGCTGAAGTAGACATGTACATCCCTGATGTAGGAAGGAAGGAAGTAATTAGGGTCAGAAGACAGGTGGCATGAGTACTCAATGGAGGGTGAAGTGTCATCTGGCCAGAAAATCAGTGTAGGGATGGGCTTTGATCTGGGCAGTTGCCTCTACCAACGTCACCTGTGTATCGTGTTCCTCTCAACTGTGGCCAGGGAGGTAGGTTCATGAGAGGAAGACACAGCTGTGGGATCTTTGCTTCTTGTCCCTTCAGTCCAATCTTAGAGATACCATGTTTCCCTCATCAGAACTCTCTGCAGCTTGACCCTGATAGTCTGGCTTCCATGTGCGTGTGCTCAGTCACCTCAGTTGTGTCCGACTCTCTGTGACCCCATGGACCATGGCCCACCAGGTTCCTCTGTCCATGGGATCCTCCAGACAAGAACACTGGAGTGGGTTGCCATTTCCCTCTCCAGTGATAAAGTGACTGAAGTGAGTGAAGTCGCTCAGTCGTGTCGGACTCTTTGCCACCTCATGGACTGTAGCCTACCAGGCTCCTCCATCCATGGGATTCTCCAGGCAAGAGTACTGGAGTGGGTTGCCATTTCCTTCTCCACTGGCTTCCATGGAGCCACCTAATTAATTTCCCCGAAGCATGACCATTTATGTCACGACTCTGCTCTCAAACCTTCAATGCCTCCCAATTGCCTCTGCAAATATTTTTCAAACTTCCCCGATGGTAAGACTCTCTCACTGGAATATCAGGACTTTCCCCTGGAAATTCTAAATCAGGCTGTTTAGGTTGTTCCCCAGCAATCCATTTCCAAAATAAGCACTTCAGATGATTCTTAACCTCAAGTAAACTTGACAAACCTGCAGAATAAATTCTAAACTTGTAAACCTAAGACTCTGGAGAATGCAATAAAGTAGTATGCAGAAAGAGAGAATGGACGATATTCTGGGAGAGGCGAGGATGCAAGAGATGGAGCTTTTCACTTTTTATAAGACACCCTGTGTTCTGACAATAAAGACCTTTATTTTGCCTAAAAATGCATGAGCAACCAAAGGATCTTGCTAATATATGAAAGATATTAAGAGGTATACAGACTGGTGAAAACATTGTCACCTCCTCTGACTCCACCTGGAAAAGGTAGCTCAGCTCTGTTTCCCTCTTTTACTTTTTCTTTCCCTTTTCCCCTTTGAATCTCAGGGAAAGGAATGTAGAGTTTATCAGATGACAGAATATCCTTGATCTACTTCAAACTTCTCTTTGTTACCCAAATTCATTCTAGAGCACACACAGTAAGTCCTCTGGTGTCTCCCTGAGGAGATATCTCTGCTTGGATACCTGGAATGATAGGGAGCTCACTATCTTGCATAATAATCTTCATATTTTAAGAATTTAGTGGTTAAAATTCATTTTTATCTTTCAGCATTGAATCAAGCTTGACTCTCTAAAACAAATCAGAACAATTCTGTTCTCTTTTTCACATTATTTTTCAGCTATTTGAGATCTGATACATGTTTAATCTTTTCTTCTGTAACTAAACTTCTCCTTGGCTTTTACACATAATTCCTCACATTATTATTATTATTTTGAGTTAGTCTGGCTTCTTGGTAGCTTTTCTTTGGGAATGCTTCAGTTTATCAGTTTTTCTCTTAAAAACACAGCTCTCTATGTGGGGTTCAGTTAAGAAAGATGATCATGTCCCTTACTCTGGCAGTGAAAGTTTGTTAAAGTAAATGTGGTGTGTGTGTGTGTCTGCGTGTGTGTGGTATCTATATAACATATGTGTAACATATATGTCACATTAGCTAGGGTATAAATATATTGGTAATACATTTCTTGGTTACTTTATAGCTGATTTATCACTGCACTGACTCAGAGACTCTTCCAGGCAATCAAAACCCTTGACCCTTTTCACAAATACTACTGTCAAACCAGGTTTCCCAGCTAACATTCTCCATTTTTCCAGGCATGCCCAGGTCTTTAGAGGAATGTCAAGATATTGAGTTTTCTTTTGCAAGAGTAAAGTCTAGAATTAGCATAGCACTGGGTTCGAAGTTTGACTCCTGGATTTGGTTCCAGCTCTGCCACTGACTCACACTTGACGACTCCACTTTCTTCTCCTTGAGTCTCAGTTTTTCTCTTCTACAATCCAGGAGGCCAGGATCGTAATATGGGTTTCCAGCCAACCTCTGGTTTTGGCAAAGTTCTATGGAAAGGGCAGAGATGAGCTCATAAAAATGTATCCATACCTCCAAACCCTGCTCCTGTTGGAGAGAGGGAGGCTCAGGGAGAGGTTGGAAACGTAGGATGCTGGGAAAGGTCCATATGCTGAGCCTTAGGTGGGACCCATACCTGCTCTAGGTGTCAGTGGAGCACAGTTCTGTGGCATGGATGAGGCTGGTTGGTTCAAGGCCGTAGTTTCTGGATGGATAAATAAGGCTACACATGGGATCTCTATAGCCAAAGGCAGGGGCTTCCACCCGCTTCACGGCATAGGCAATTCAGGGTATAGGCAACTAAGGTCTGCTGAGGATGTCAGTGGATCCCTTAGATAACGTCAGGCATACGTGCTGGGGAAGGAGCTTCGGGAACGTGGTGAGGAGGCAGGCCACTGTGCTCCCTGACCCCATCCTTCCCAGTGCCTGCTGCCCACTCCCTGCCCAGGGCCAGTGATCCTTGGAATTTGAGGTGTGTGCTGTCATCCTGGTGCAGGCACAGATGGAGGGGCAGTGAAGCAGCACCGTTTGTTTTGGGGAAGCAACAAAACAGAAAACCTTGTGTCATTTTAACAAAGAAAAAATGAAACAGCAGGCAATTAGGCAGGGGTGTATCAATTAGTGAGCCTGAAAAATGCTTTACAGTATTTTGATGATTCAACACTGTCAAATAAAAATGACATAAAAAAACAAACCCCAAAACAAATACCAGAAAACCCACAGAAATCATTAAATAATCAACTTCATTTAAATGCAATTAAAATACACGGAAACAGAAAAAAGAATCGAGAGATCCATTTGGTAGGGAACAGAGTTACTATGATGTAATTGAGCCCCCTACTTGCGTCAATTCTCTTCTTCTGTGCTCCTTTCAACATGGTCTCATTTTGGCCAACAAACTACTGTGACCTTCCATCCACACCCAGCCTGGAATATGTAGCTTAGTCTCTGCACATGGCAGCCAGGGACAGAGAAAGCACCTTATGCACATCCCCTTTTGGGTCTGACGCCGCAGGCTCCTCCTCAGCCAGATCAAGAATCACATGGCATAAGTCCGTGCAAGTTGGAAGTTATAAGGGAGAAGAGTGCATTTTGTCATGACCTGGTCTTTGGATTGAAATGGACGGCAGCGACTTAGCACGCACAACCAGCTTTGATACTCACTGGCTATGTGACCTCAAGGAAGATACATTAGCTCTGGGAAGTCCAGTTTCTTCATTTGTAAATCAGGGTAATGATTCCTGCTTCAGAAGCTTATTGTTGGGATTACCTGAGAAAATATATCAAAAGCAGATGACCTATTGTAGGTCTTAAATACATACTATTTCTCTCCCTCCTCAGAGCTTCAGTCTCAAGGATAATCAGCATTTTCCATCCTGACTTGCCTTAGGAGTAAAAGGAAGGGCCATTTACCTGTGTGGTGCCCACGTGTAGACTTGCTAGATACCGGGCTCTGGAAGATTTGTAGAAAGTTACTTTCTATCTATAGGGACTGCTTCCCTCATTTTCAAAATAGTTTTACCTCTAGAGGAAGCCTGTACAAGGAATTGAATGTCTTTTTCACTATCATTTCCCTCTTCTCTCTAAGTGGAGTGTGCAGGTCAGTTTCCATTTGCTTTTTATCTTCTCACTGAAGTAAATCCTTCAGTTCTGGAGTATTTTTGTTGTTGTTCAGTCACTAAATTGTGTCTGACTCTTTGAGACCCCATGGACTGCAACATGCCAGGGTCCTCTGTCCTCTGCTATCTCCAGGAGTTTGCTTAGATTCATGTCCATTGAGTCAGTGATGCTATCTAACCATCTCATCCTCTCCTGCCCCCTTCTCCTTTTGCCATCAATCTTCCCCAATATCAGGGTCTTTTTCAGTGAGCTGGCTTTTCACATCAGGTGGCCAAAGGTTTTGGAGCTTCAGCTTCAGCATCAGCATCAGCCCTTCCAATGAATATTCAGGATTGATTTCTTTTAGAATTGACTGGTTTGATCACCTTGCAGTCTGGAGTATACAAAACCCTGTTGGTGGTGGTGGAATATGGCATATGGGGGAGAGGAGGTCAAAGGGAGTGCTGGGTGAGGTGGAGAGGAGGTTGCAGAGATAAGATGGATCCTGCTGGGATGATTGTCAGTACGTGCAACAGAGTTGTGGTCCAATGACTCCAGAGGAGCTGTCCCGTGGCTGGCCCCTCAGCCTGGGAGCAGGTGGGCAGAGTTTCCTTTGGCTGAATTGGGGAAGGGCTGAGGCTGTCCTGGGTAGACAATACTCCTGTGAGAGTTTGATGCCAGTCTGAGATACACCCTTCAGCTGGTCTGGCCCAGAAATGTGCAACACTCAGGTTATTATGATCCTAAAAATGCATTTATTCTCACACCCAGTACCTACAGTGCATCCATTCACATAAAGCCATGTGTTTTGAACCCACACTTCTAGAACCCCATACCTCAGAGTGGGGCAGTCAATAGAGATCACATACACAGCTCCATCATGATTCAAACAGGGAAACTGAGTACCAGAGTTCACGGGTCCAAGATGACCCATAGGCCTGGAGGCAGGACCCAGCATGCCTCTGGTCCCCCTTCTCCTGTTTCACTAACTGCTGCTCCTTAGACACAACATTCCTCAATTCTTTAGCTATTTTTTCCAGTATTTATCTTTATTTTTCTGAATTGAGATTGGGCTGCTGTTGTCGACCTTCCAGTTTTAGGCAATTACCCACTGACTTCTCATCAGTGGATGCAGAGTCGGCTCTCCTGACTTTTGCACACCCACCCCTTTTTCTCTTCATCCGCCCAAGTCCTCTCAGTTTAATGAAAAGCACTGTTCACTAAAGGTCAAGTTGGTCCTATGATTACATTTTCTCTCTTGTACAACTTTTCATTTTCCTGGAATTAAAAATCGTACATTAGTTTTCTACTTGCATAATTTGTGGTGTACCTGTCATCATTTTTTTCTCCATCAGATATGCAATAAACGTGACAGACAGGTTTTGCCAGATGGAAGCTGCATTTTCAGCCATGTCTTGGATCAGCCCAGTTGCTTACTAGTCTGGCTGGAAGAACAAATGGGGTTATACTAACAGGAGGCATCTGATTTCAGGGGACCTGCTCCATCTGCTCACCCAGGGCCTGGGCTCTCCCTCTGTTACTGAGTCCAAGCATGCTCTGCTCGCTGCATGAATCCAATAAATCAGAGGTGAGGTGTTGAGGCAAGGAATATGACTTTATTCAGAGAGCCAGCTGACAGAGAAGATGGCAGACTAGCATCTCAAAATAACCATCTTACTTGGGTCTGGATGCCAGGTTCTTTTTATGGATCAAGGATGGGGGAGTAGGGGAGAGGTGAGGAAACAAAGTAAAAAGGCCATTAATTTTGCAAATATCTCCTAGAAATGGCAAGCCTCAGGCAGGGTGATGTGTTAGTTTCTTCCTTCCTTCCTGCCATCTACAGGTGGACAGGGTTCTGAATAAAGGCACTTTAGTTTAACAGTCAGGCAGCAGGATTCTCTGAGGCAGACCATTATGTATGATTATTATAACAAAGGCAACAGAAAGCAAGTCAAAGAAACAGTCTGAATATGGGGTCAGAATTGACTTCTCCCTGCAATACTTGCTTGGTCTAAGGGCTCTTGGAGTTCTGGGTACTCACGAATGGCTCTGACTCTGGCTATTTTCTGTCAGATCTTTCTGCTTCTCTGCTCCCTCCAGCTCTCACCATAGCATCTCCCACTGGGGGCTGTTGACTTCTGCTAGATGCCAAGCTTAGTGCTCTGAAGTTCCCGTGATGCCAGCCAGTGCTGCAGTGCCTGTGACAGGATGGGACTGGCGCTCCTCTGGCCTCTAGGTTACCAGGCACTAGACGATATTGTCACGGCATCGTCAGACCAGGGCTGTGCCCACCACTGCGCTGGGCCCTTCAAACATCCCCTGATGGTCGTGTGAAGGTTTTCTCTCTGTGCTCTGCTCTAGCTTTGCCCAAGGCCCACATTACCTGTTCACAGGAGTCCAGGCTCTCGTCCACAGGCAGGGTCAATTAGGGACTGCCAGGGCCCTTTCAGTTGGCTCCCCGATCTTTTGCGTGTTGGTATTTCTTTTCCTTCCGACGGATGCTCCCTCCCCACATTTCTCTACTATCCTTGTCACCATCAGCCACTCCCTTCCTTCTCTCCAGCCTTAAATAAATTCAGGAAGCAAAAATCCAAGCTCTCGCTTTGGGAAAAAACATGTTGAGGCTGGAGCGTTGTTTTGTTTTTTAATGTTTTTAATTGAAGGATAACTGCTTTACAGAATTTTGTGGCTTTCTGTCATACATCAATAAGAATCAGCCATAGGTACACCCATGTCCCCTCCCTTCCAGGCCTCCCTCCTATCTCTCTCCCCATTCCACCCTCCAGTCTGTCACAGAGCCCCTGTTTGAGTTCCCTGAGACACACAGCAAATTCCCATTGGCTATTTTCACCAAGATCAGTGTCTGTGTCTTGGAGACTTTGTTTCAGCTTGGGGTACCCCTGGGGGAACTAGGGGAGGGGAGGGAAGTACACAGAAAACAAATCCATTAATGCTTTGAATCTAATCTGCCTGGGGAGCAATGTAGATGCTTCCTACGCCTGGATCTTCAGCATTTTTAAGGGAAAAGCTGCTTTTTGATTTGATTTTTGTTCCCTTTAGGAGCCAGCAGTTCCTGGGACTGGCCTGTGAGCAGATTCTGCAGCATATGTGCATCATTCCTTCTGTGTCCCTGGGCCACTCTCTGTTTCTGGATCAAGCCTGTCCTGGCCCTTTTCACCTTTGCTGAGCAGGAAGCCCCTAATCCTCTTCACCAGCCTCTTTTGAATGGATCCAGATCCAGCTTGGGGCTTCCCTGGTGGTTCATCGGTAAAGAATCTGCCTGCCATACAGGAGACATGGAAGACACAGATTCAGTCTCTAGGTCTGGAAGATCTCCTGGAGGAGGTAATGGCAATCCACTCTAGTATTCTTGCTGGGAACTCCCCTGGACAGAGGAACCTGGCACGCTACAGTCCAAAAGGTTGCAAAGAGTTGAACATGACTGAGCGCTTGAACACACACATAGATCCAGCTTAGGCTCAAGCTGAGACGTGACAGTCTTGATTTAAATGATATAAGCTTTTCAATTATACTATTTTCAAATATAAATTTTTAAAATTTATTTTTTATTGAAGGATAATTGCTTTACAGAATTTTGTTATTTTCTGTCAAACCTCAACATGAATCAGCCATAGGTATACATATATATCCCCTCCTTTTTTTTTTTAATTTTTATTTTAACTTTAGTTTACTTTACATTACTGTATTGGTTTTGCCAAACATTGACATGAATTCACCACGAGTGTACATGCGTTCCCAAACATGAATCCCCTCCCACCTCCCACCCTATACCATCTCTCAGGGTCCTCTCCTTGCACCAGCCCCAAGCATCCTGCATCCTGCATCGGACATCGACTAGTGATTCATTTCTTACATGATAGTATACATGTTTCAATGCCATTCTCCCATCTCATCCCACCCTCTCCCTCTCTCTCTCCCCCAGAGTCCAAAAGCTCACTCTATAGATCTGAGTCTCTTTTGTTGTCTCGCATACAGGGTCATCATCCCCATCTTTCTAAATTCCATATATATGCGTTAGTATACTGTATTGGTGTTTTTCTTTCTGGCTTACTTCACTCTGTATAATCGGCTCCAGTTCCATCCATCTCCTTAGAACTGATTCAAATGTATTCTTTTTAATGGCTGAGTAATACTCCATTGTGTATATGTACCACAGCTTTCTTATCCATTCATCTGCTGATGGACATCTAGGTTGTTTCCATGTTCTGGCTATTATAAACAGTGCTGCGATGAACATTGGGGTACATGTGTCTCTTTCTATTCTGGTTTCCTCGGTGTGTATGCCCAGCAGTGGGATTGCTGGGTCATAAGGCAATTCTATTTGCAATTTTTTAAGGAATCTCCACACTGTTCTCCATAGTGGCTGTACTAGTTTGCATTCCCACCAACAATGTAAAAGGGTTCCCTTTTCTCCACACCCTCTCCAGCATTTATTGCTTGCAGACTTCTGGATCGCAGCCATTCTGACTGGTGTGAAGTGGTACCTCATTGTGGTTTTGATTTGCATTTCTCTGATAATGAGTGATGTTGAGCATCTTTTCATGTGTTTGTTAGCCATCCGTATGTCTTCTTTGGAGAAATGTCTATTTAGGTCTTTGGCCCATTTTTTGATTGGGTCATTTATTTTTCTGGAATTGAGCTGCATAAGTTGCTTGTATATTTTTGAGATTAGTTGTTTGTCAGTTGCTTCATTTGCTATTATTTTCTCCCATTCAGAAGGCTGTCTTTTCACTTTGCTTATATTTTCCTTTGTTGTGCAGAAGCTTTTAATTTTGATTAGATCCCATTTGTTTATTTTTGCTTTAATTTCCAGAATTCTGGGGGGTGGATCATAGAGGATCCTGCTGTGATGTATGTCAGAGAGTGTTTTGCCTATGTTCTCCTCTAGGAGTTTTATAGTTTCTGGTCTTACATTTAGATCTTTAATCCATTTTGAGTTTATTTTTGTGTGTGGTGTTAGAAAGTGATCTAGTTTCATTCTTTTACAAGTTGTTGACCAATTTTCCCAGCACCACTTGTTAAAGAGATTGTCTTTACTCCATTGTATATTTTTGCCTCCTTTATCAAAGATAAGGTGTCCATAGGTGTGTGGGTTTATCTCTGGGCTTTCTATTTTGTTCCATTGATCTATATTTCTGTCTTTGTGCCAGTACCATACTGTCTTGATGACTGTGGCTTTGTAGTAGAGCTTGAAGTCAGGCAAGTTGATTCCTCCAGCTCCATTCTTCTTTCTCAAGATTGCTTTGGCTATTCGAGGTTTTTTGTATTTCCATATAAATCTTGAAATTATTTGTTCTAGTTCTGTGAAAAATACCGCTGGTAGTTTGATAGGGATTGCATTGAATTTGTAGATTGCTTTGGGTAGTATACTCATTTTCACAATATTAATTCTTCCAATCCATGAACATGGTATATTTCTCCATCTATTAGTGTCCTCTTTGATTTCTTTCATCAGTGTTTTATAGTTTTCTATATATAAGTCTTTAGTTTCTTTAGGTAGATATATTCTTAGGTATTTTATTCTTTTCATTGCAATGGTAAATGGAATTGTTTCCTTAATTTCTTTTTCTACTTTCTCATTATTAGTGTAAAGGAATGCAAGGGATTTCTGTGTGTTGAGTTGATTTTATATCCTGCAACTTGACTATATTCGTTGATTAGCTCTAGTAATTTTCTGGTGGAGTCTTTAGGGTTCTCTATGTAGAGGTATATCCCCTCCTTTTTGAAACTCCTTCCCATCTCTCTCCCCACTTCACCCCTCTAGGTTGATACGGAGCCCCTGTTTGAGTTTCCTGAGTCATACAACAAATTCCTGTTGGCTATCTATTTTACATATGGTAATGTAAGTTTTCACATTACTCTTTCCATACATCTCACCCTCTCCTCCCCTCTCTCCATGTCCATAAGTCTGTTTCTCCATTGTTGCTCTGTAAATAAATTCTTCAGCACCATTTTTCTAGATTCCGTATATATGCATTAGAATATGGTATTTATCTTTCTCTTTCTGACTCACTTCACTGTGTATAATAGGCTCTAGGTTCATCCACCTCATTAGAACTGACTCAAATGCATTCCTTTCTATGGCTGAGTAATGTTCCATTGTGTATATATACCACATCTTCTTTATCCATTCATCTGTTGATGGACATCTAGGTTGCTTCCATGTTCTAGCTATTGTAAATAGTGCTGCAATGAACAATGGGCTACATGCGTCTTTTTCAATTTTCATTTCCTCAGGATATATGCCTAGGAGAGGGATTGCTGGGTCATATAGTGGTTTTATTCCTAGTTTTTCTAAGGAGTCTCCATACCATCTTCCATAGTGGCTGTATCAATTTACATTCCCACCAACAGGGCAAGAGCATTCCCTTTTCTCCACACCCTCTCCAGCATTTATTATTTATATACTTTTTGAGGATGGCCATTCAGACCGATGTGGGGTGGTATCTCATTGCAGTTTTGATGTGCATTTCTCTAATAATGAGCGATGCTGAGCATCTTTTCATGTGTTTGTTAGCCACCTACATGTCTTCTTTGGAGAAATGTCTGTTTAGGTCTTTTTCCCACTTTTTGACTGGGTTGTTTGTTTTCCAGGCATTGAGTTGTATGAGCTGCTTGTATATTTTGGAAATTAATCCTTTGTCAGTTGTTTAATTTGCTATTATTTTCTCCCATTCTGAAGGCTGTCTTTTCACCTTGCTTATAGTTTCCTTTGCTGTGCAAAAGTTTTTAAGTTTAATCAGGTCCCACTTGTTTACTTTTGTTTTTATTTCCATTGCTCTGGGAGGTGGGTCATAGAGGATCTTGCTCTGATTTATATCATCGAGTGTTCTGCCTATGTTTCCTCTAAGAATTTTTATAGTTTCTGGTCTATATTTCTTACATTTAGGTCTTTAATCCATTTCTAGTTTATTTTCCGTATTGTGTATGGTGTTAGGAAGTGTTCTAATTTCATTCGTTTACATGTAGCTGTCCTGCTTTCCCAGCACCATTTATTGAAGAGACTGTCTTTGCCCCATTGTATATTCTTGTCTCTTTTGTCAAAAATAAGGTGCCCATAGGTGTATGTGTTTATTTCTGGGCTTTCCATCTTGTTTCATTGGTCTATATTTCTGTTTTTGTGCCAGGACCGTGCTGTCTTGATGACTATAGATTTGTAGTATAATCTGAAGTTAAGAAGGTTGATTCCTCCAGAAAGAAAAATGGAGTTCTTTCTCGAGACTGCTTTGGCTATTCCGGGTCTTCTGTGTTTCCATATGAATTGTGAAATTTTTTGTTCTAGTTCTATGAAAAATGCCACTGGTAATTTGATAGGGATCACATTGAATCTGTAGATTGCATTTGGTAGTGTAGTCATTTTCACAATATTGATTCTTCCTACCCAGGAACATGGAATACCTCTCCGTCTGTTTATGTCATCTTCGATTTCTTTCTTTAGTGTCTTATAATTTTATGTGTACAGTTCTTTTGTCTCCTTAGGTAAGTTTATTCCTAGATATTAAATTCTTTTTGTTGCAATGGTGAATGGGATTGATTCCTTAATTTCTCTTTCTGATTTTTCATTGTTAGTATATAGAAATGCAAGTGATTTCTGTGTATTGATTTTGTATCATACAACTTTGCTAAATTCACTGATTAACTCTAGTAGTTTTCTGATACTATCTTTAGGGTTTTCTATGTACAGTATTATGTCATCTGCAAACAACGAGAGATTTACTTCTTCTTTTCTGATCTGGATTCCTTTTATTTCTTTTTCTTCTCTGATTGCTGTAGCTAGGACTTCCAGAACTATGTTGAATAATAGTGGTGAAAGTGGACATCCTTGTCTTGTTCCTGATCATAGGGGGAATGCTTTCAGTTTTTCACCACTGAGAATAATGTTTGCTGTGGTCTTATCATATATGGCCTTTACTATGTTGAGGTAGGGTTCCTTCTATGCCTACTTTTGAAGAGTTTTAATCATAAATGGGTGCTGAATTTTGTCAAAGGCTTTTTCTGCATCTGTTGAGATTATCATGTGGTTTTTATCTTTCAATTTGTTAATGTGATGTATTGCATTGATTGATTTGTATATATTGAAGAATACTTGCTTCCCTAGAATAAATCCAACTTGATCATGGTGTATGAGCTTTTTGATGTGTTGCTGAATTCTATCTGCTAAAATTTTGTGGAGGATTTTTGCATCTGTGGTCATCAGTGATATTGGCCTGTAAGTTTTCTTTTTTTGTGTTGCCTTTGTCTGGTTTTGGTATTAGGGTGATGGTGGCCTCATAGAATGAGTTTGGAAGTGTTCCTTCCTCTGCAATGTCTTGAGAGTTTTAGGATAGACGTTAGCTTTTCTCTAAATGTTTGATAGAATTCTCCTGTGAAGCCATCTGGTCCTGGGCTTTTGTTTTCTGGGAGATTTTTGATCACAACTTCAATTTCAGTGCTTGTAATTGGGTTGTTCGTAATTTCTATTTCTTCCTGGTTCAGTCTTGGAAGATTGAACTTCTCTAAGAATCTGTCCATTTCTTCCAGGTTATCCATTTTATTGCTATACAGTTGTTCATAAGAGTCTCATAATTCTTTGTATTTCTGCATTGTCTGTTGTAACCTCTGCTTCTTCATTTTGAATTTTGTTGATTTGATTCTTCTCTCATTTTTTCTTGATGAGTATGACTAAGGACTTGTCAATTTTGTTTATCTTCTCAAAAAACTAGCTTTTAGTTTTATTAATCTTTACTATTGTTTCTTTCTTTTTCATTTATTTCTGCTTGGATCTTTATGATTTCTTTCCTTTTGCTAATTTTTTTTGTTCTTCTTTTTCCAGTTGTTTTAGGTGTAAAGTTAGGTTGTCTATTTGATGTTTTTCTTGTTTCTTGAGGTACGGTTGTATTGCTATAAAATTCCCTCTTAGGACTGCTTTTGCTGCATCCCATAGGTTTTGAGTTGTCATGTTTTTATTGTCATTTGTTTCTAGAATTTTTTTTATTTCCCTTTTGATTTCTTCAGTAACCTGTTGGTCATTTAGAAATGTGTTGTTTAATCTCTATGTGTTTGTGTTTCTTATAGTTTTTTTTCTTGTAATTGATATCTAGTCTCATAGTGTTGTGATAGGAGAAGATGCTTGATATGATTTCAGTTTCCTTAAATTTACTGGGGTTTGATTTGTGACCCGAGATGTGTCTCTCCTGGAGAATTTTCCATGTCCACTTGAGAAGAAGGTGTATTCTGCATTTGAATGGAATGTCCTGAAGATATCAATGAGATCCACTCATCTACTGTATCATTTAAGACTTGTGTTTCCTTATTAATTTTCTGTTTTGATGATCTGTCCATTGGTCTGAGTGGGGTGATAAAGTCTCCTACTATTATTGTGTTACTGTCAACTTCCCCTTTTATGTCTGTTAGTGTTTGTCTTATGTATTGAGGTACCCCTATGTTGGGTGTATAGATATTTACAATTCTTATGTCTTCCTCTTGGATTGATCCCTTGATCATTATATAGTGTCCTTCCTTATCTCGTGTAATCTTCATTTTAAGGTCTATTTTGTCTGATACAGGGATTGCTACTCCAGCTATCTTTTGCTTCCCATTTGCATGGAATATATTTTTTCTCCTCTCACTTTCAGTCTATATGTGTCTTTAGGTCTGACTGAAGTGGGTTTCTTATAGACACTATATATATGGGTTTTGTTTTTGTATCCATTCAGCCAGTCTGTGTCTTTTGGTTGGAGCATTTAATCTGTTTACATTTAAAGTAATTATTGATATGAATGTTCCTATTGCCTTTTTCATAATTGTTTGGGGTTGATTTTGTAGATCTTTTTTCTTCTCTTGTAATGCTTCACTCTATATGTCCCTTTAACATTTGTTGTAAAGTTGGTTTGGTGGTACTGAATTCTCTTAACTTTTGCTTGTCTGAAAAGCTTTTATTTCTCCATCAATTTTGAATGAGATCCTTGCTGGGGACAGTTGTAGATTTTTCCCTTTCAGTACTTTAAATATATCCTGCCATTCCCTTCTGGCTTGCAGAGTTTCTGCTGAAAAATCAGCTGTTAAGCCTATGGACTTTCCCTTGTATGTTACTTGTTGCTTCTCCCTTACTGCTTTTAATATCTTTCTTTGTGTTTAGTCTTTGTTAGTTTGATTAGTATGTGTTTTGGCAAGTTTCTCCTTGGGTTTATCCTGTATGGGACTCTGTGCCTCTTGGATTTGATAATTTCCTTTTCCATGTTGTGGAATTTTTCAACTACAATCGCTTCAAAAATTTTCTCATACCCTTTCTTTTTCTCTTCTTCTTCTGGGACTCCTATAATTCGAATGTTGGTGCATTTGATATTGTCCCAGAGATCTCTGAAACTATCCTCAGTTCTTTTCATTTTTTTTTTTTAACTTTATTCTGGTCTTTAAAAGTTATTTCCACCATTTTATCTTCCAGCTCACTGATTCACTCTTCTGCTTCAGATATTCTGCTATTGATTCTTTCTGGAGTATTTTAAATTTCAGTAACTGTGTTGTTTGTCTCTGTATGTTTATTTTTTAATTCGTCTAGGTCTTTGTTAATTGATTCTTGCGTTTTCTCCATTTTGTTTTCGAGGTTTCTGATCATCTTTACTATCATTATTCTGAATACTTTTTCAGGTAGTTTGCCTGTTTCCCCTTCATTTAGTTGGACTTCTGTGTTTCCACTTTGTTCCTTCATTTTTGTAGTATTTCTCTGACTTTTCATTATTTTTTTTTAACTTATTGTGTTTGAGGTCTCCTTTTCCCAGGCTTCAAGCATAGTTGAATTCTTTCTTTGAAGAAGGTTGAATTCTTTCTTCCTTTTGGTTTCTGCCCTCCTAAGGTTTGTCCAGTGGTTAGTGTAAGCTTTGTGCTGAGTGTTTTTTTTTTGTTGTTGTTGGTTTGTTCGTTTGTTTTTTCTCTGATGGGCAAGGCTGAGTGAGGTGGTAATCCTGTCTGCTGATGACTGGGTTTGTATTTTTGTTTTGTTTGTTGTTTAGATGAGGCATCCTGCATAGGATGCTACTCGTGATTAGATGATGTTGGGTCTTGTATTCAAGTGGTTTGCTTTGCGTGAGTTCTCACTGTTGATACTCGCTAGGATTAGTTCTCTGGTAGTCTAGGGTCTTGGAGTCAGTGCTCCCACTCCAAAGGCTCAGGGCTTGATCTCTGGTTAGGAACAAAGAATCCACAAGTGGTTTGTTATGACATTAAGTGAGATGAAAACAAATATCCCAAAATGAGAAAGCAAAGATGAACCCCAGACAAACGGTGGTTACAAAATCAAACAAATAATAATTAAAATAATGGAATATAAACACCCACGAGCAAAGTCCAAACAGTCCAACAAAAATAGAGTAGATTGACCCAGCAAACAAAGGAAATAAAAAAATTATATTAACCAGTTAAGAACAAAACTAACTAAAGCATAACCTGGGAAACAAACTGAAACAAGGTGCCAATTGGGGAATAAAGCAATGAAAACAAAACTAACAAATATGTTGAGAGGAAAGGAAAGAAAGAATATATATGCAAAGTTAAATAAAAGTAGATAAAGATTTATATACATTAAAGACTAACTGTGAGGGGAAAAGAACAGTAGGAATGGCAAACAAAGAATAAATGTAGAAAAATATAATTGGTTTAAAAAATTAAAAATCAAAATTATAAAAAAGAGAAAAGAAAAAAAAATGGAAGAAGGATAAAAAAAAGGAAAAAAGAAAAAAGGAAAACTCCATAGAACTGCAAAAGCCCAATGCAGAGGCAGAGGTTTATAACAACAATAAAAAGTATGACTGGGTATACACATGTGCATATACACCCACAAGCAAAATCAAAACAGTCCAGCAAAAATAAAGTACAATAGATTGATCTAGCAAACAAAAGAAACAAAAATTGTATCTACCAGAACAAAACTAACTAAAGCACAAACTGAAAAACAAAACTAAAGCAAGGTGCCAATTGGAGAATAAAGCAATGAAAATAAAACTAACAAATAGATTGAGAGGAAAGGAGAGAAAGAAAAGAAATAAAGAATAGGTATCAGTTCAGTTCAGTTCAGTTCAGTCGCTCAGTCGTGTCCGACTCCTTGCAACCCCGTGAATTGCAACATGCCAGGCTTCCCTGTCCATCACCAACTCCTGGAGTTCACTCAGACTTGCGTCCATCGAGTCAGTGATGCCATCCAGCCATCTCATCCTTGGTCGTCCCCTTCTCCTCCTGCCCCCAATCCCTCCCAGCATCAGAGTCTTTTCCGAGTCAACTCTTCGCATGAGGTGGCCAAAGTACTGGAGTTTCAGCTTTAGCATCATTCCTTCCAAAGAAATCCCAGGGCTGATCTCCTTCAGAATGGACTGGTTGGATCTTATTGCAGTCCAAGAGACTCTCAAGAGTCTTCTCCAACACCACAGTTCAAACGCATCAATTCTTTGGCTCTCAGCCTTCTTCACAGTCCAACTCTCACATCCGTACATGACTACTGGAAAAACCATAGTCTTGACTAGACGGACCTTAGTCGGCAAAGTAATGTCTCTGCTTTTGAATATGCTATTTAGGTTGGTCATAACTTTTCTTCCAAGGAGTAAGCGTCTTTTAATTTCATGGCTGCAGTCACCATCTGCAGTGATTTTGGAGCCCCCCAAAATAAAGTCTGACACTGTTTCCACTGTTTCTCCATCTATTTCCCATGGAGTGATAGGACCGGATGCCATGATCTTTGTTTTCTGAATGTTGAGTTTAAGCCAACTTTTTCACTCTCCTCTTTCACTTTCATCAAGAGGCTTTTTAGTTCCTCTTCACTTTCTGCCATAAGGGTGGTGTCATCTGCATATCTGAGGTGATTGATATTTCTCCCGGCAATCTGG